>JAIPRL010006703.1:0-26225 GCA_025469235.1 Pemphigus obesinymphae
AAATAAATCGTATTTTATTAAGAATTTCATTAAAAATACATTGTTCTAACATGATATGAAAGTGCAGCGTGGACACCATTCAACAAAAACCCCAAAAAAACTATCTACAATTTCAATAATGTCAAAAACCACAAAATTGATTTTAATACCGAAAATTCCAAAAATACCAACAATATCCATGGTAAAAAATTTCGACAAATCCACTATCACGAGAAGTACGCAGGCCACTAGGGAGATTCTATAGTTAAATAGAATTTAAAAATCACAGATTTTCCACAATAATAGTTTACGAAGATGGAATTATAGGGGTTTTAACTTTTAGAAATACCTAAAAAGAGTTTATTTATCACCTTATCAAAATATGTAGTATAAGTTATATCATTATTTTATGCGACGTATTTTTTTATGTGAGAACACCTATTTATTTCTAAAACAATTTAAAAATAATTCAAAACCTATATGCTGTCAAAACCCGAAACTCTGTAAACCATTAATTGAAATATTTGTTTTCGTTTGCAATAAAAAAGGGCTGTATATATAAAATACGTAATTTTTTTAACTTATATCTGTCTGTTGATATTTACAATATATGCGTATAAAATACAATAAAAAGCTGTCTTATTTTTTTGAATAAAATGTTGAGTACTGTAATAATATATTCACGAAAAACTAATTTGGATTTTACTCTCTGTATAATAATGATATCTTTTGTCGAGTCGGAGAAAAGTTTCCATTGCTGTATTGTCATTGTTGTTTCGGCTATAAGAAGATTAGCCATCGTGTGAATATTTTAGAACGTCGGAGATAAGATGAGAGAGCACACCAAGAAATGTTTTTTGAAAAATAAAAGTAAAACAATACTTTAAATAATACACAACACAATGAAAGTAAAACATACATTGGAATAATTCATAATAGACAGCGAAACATTTACAGATAAGACATTGTTTTATTCAAATAATACGTGATCGCACTGAAATGTTTCAAAGCTATGTAGATACCTATATACTCATATTATATAGAAATACATTCGTTTAATTTTAAAAAGTTGATTTATACATTTTATATTACTAATGCAGTGTAGATAAAAATATTTTTAAAAAAAATATCATATTTTATCATTTATCAATGGTTTTTCTTTTTTTTTTAATGAAATTCGAATGCCAAAATATTGCATTGTTTAATTTAAATTGAAATTGAAATCTAATTATATACGTGGTTTACTATAATATCACAATTTTTGTCACTTTAATTAAAACGCGAAATAACAAAATATAATTAGTAATTCAAAATGTTATTTTTAATTTAATTTGTTTGTTAAGTGTACTTTTTGTAAAATATTTAAAATAAATTCGTTTTATTATTTTGTTTTATAAAAACATAGAAAGAATATAAATTATATAATGTATTTTTAACAATATCGTCTCAAATAAATTGAAATCGCACTAAATATCTATAATATATGGGCTTATTTGTAGTTTTTGTATTTGGTAAACATTCATTTGTAAAAATTATAAAAATAAAACATTATTTTGAAAATACATAGAATTCCAACAAAATAACGAAAAAGTTTTCATCTTTTAAACGATGTATAATTTACGTTTTAATATTTATTGCAGACTTACTAATATTTGAACTCCCATAGTACTATTCCTTAACTAAAATTTGTAGCTTCTTTTTAAAGTGCCTTTACAAACAATATTGACGATAAGATGTGATATTTTTATGTTTTTATAATGTACATTTCTTACCTAAGTTAAGATTATAATAGTTCGTGATTTTCTTTTTATATTCCGTAATAATATTATCTGGCCTCATGTTATATGTAGAATAAATTTTAACAGTCTGAAAATGTCCAATTTTCAGTAAATTGTTATCATTTTACGTATAACTCCATATTATATTAATGTTAAGATATTCACATAGAAATAAATATTATAATGGTTTAATTTTTAACAACATATTTATTAGTAGTTTTTCCTTTACTCGTTGAATACCTTATTTATACATAATATTAATTATATAATATATAATGTAATGTCATTATCCTATTGTACTTTATGTATATATAGGGCATAGGCATCAATGAAAACAAACTAAAACATGCTAATAACATTTTAGAGGAAAATATTAAGTAGGATTTTCGACCCAAAAAGGAGTATTGAAAGCAATGAATATAAATGAAAGACGAATACAGAACTAAGGAAATTGTTTAATGAACCTGATATAGTAGGTATTCTAAAAAGCCGAGGACTTAGCTGGGTTGGACATGTGTAGAGATTGAAGGGTAGATAGTAAACAAAGTCATAATTTGGAAGCCAGACTGAACAATATAAAGAAAACGACTAAGATAGCGATGGAACGAACGAGTCAGAGAATATCTGAGAATCAGGGATGAAGTAAGGATAGCAATGGATAGAGAAGCATGGTGAGGCAAAGTAGAAACAGCTATATGTCTAAATGACCTATAATAAGCATATCATAATAATAATAATAATAATAATGCCATAATCATCCGTGATCATATTACATTAATCATCAGGTGCACACGTTTTTTCTGGGTGCCATTAGAACTACGTGTGGGACTTTGCCTACAATCCTGTAGATTGTGTCTCCCAAGAATTTCTACCATCTGAACAGGTCAACCATGATCTTTATTACAAACGTCCTTAAATATCATATATATTTTTTTTGGTTAAACGGCTAACTGACATACATTCAATGCCTACAGATGAATTATTTGATATTCGACCTACTAAACCAGCAGTTTTGATGAGATAGTACCCGAGTGAATTATCCGGTATTCACCTCACGTTAATGTGATCCGGATAATAACGTTGGTACGTCGGACTCGGCTGAAGCAAAATAACTCATTCCTGTTAAATTTTTTGCGTTATCAATCTAGGAGTTTCTTTTATCCTACACCCGCGAACGCCATATGGCCAAACGTATTCGACCGTCACCGTTCTAACCCGCCCCCCCCCCCACACACACACACAGCACAAATTTTCCAATGGATAACAAAATAACCATACAATGTCTTATCTAGGAATGAGTTTGGATGGATATCCATTGGATATGCGAAATAACCATACAACGCCATACTTTTATCGTGTGGCCTTTGATTGAAATAGGGTTTTCAAGAGACTTGGAAAATACTGATTCATCTATACAAATTTTAGGAAAATATTAGAAATTTTAACCCTTCCGCGTGCATAATACAATTTTCTACTTTCAATAGAATCTCGGATTTTTACTAACAGATTGTAAATATTAATGAATGTTACCTGCCGGTACACGTCCTTGAAAATACCTTCGTTTGGTTTAGAACCTATGCCGTAATTTAGTGTGCTATCCATACACAGTTATGAACCGTCTGAATAATTGTTATCCATAACATTCGTATATTCATAGGCGCTTTTATTCGTGGGTATAGTTTCGTTTGAGGCGTCAGTTCGTAACGTCTACCGAGAAACAAATCAACTTCAAGCCTGTGAATCCGAATCAATATCGACGAATTCACTTTTAATGATTTTTACCCCTGTATTACGGTGTTCGTCCGCAAGGTAATGTGTCACAGTCTCGTATTTATCGTAACTGCAGGCCGTTACATAGATACTGTGACAATAGTTACACATTACATTTTGCACACCAGACACTTTTAGCATTGCGAACGTACAGTAACGTAATATAGCCAAATAAGTATAGACCATCATCTGAACTCAACCGTAATCACTAACTTCTTCGTTGCGAGTGCTGCGATTATAGTCATTATAATTATCTTAAATGAACAGACTTATATATATATATATTAAATACTAATACATAAAATAAGATGTTTGTACACCCCATTAAATGCGATAAAACATATCCATAGGGTTGACCACCTTCCCTGGATAATTTGTATTTAACTGGTCTTTCCCGACCACGTGACACGTTGGTGAAGGCGCCGTAATTTTTACTAAAATATTTTACAAGCTACTGCCGGATTCTGTTCTGTAGTCTCGGTTAAAAAAAAAAAAAAAGTACGATTTATCGGCAAATTGAATATCGTCAATTTTTTTTCTTTAAAAAAAAAATAATAATAATAATTTAATGATTTATGTTACCTATTACCTATATTTGTTTAAAGGCACGAATTAATGGTGAATGAAATTCGTAAATTTTTTTGTAATTATTTAAGTTGGTTAAAATAATATTATTTTTGTTTAATATACACCATTTTGTGGCAAAATCAAATCTTAAATATATTTTTTATAAAACTATATTTAAATCCTTTTTGGTATTGCTTAAAATATGTATTTGTAACAACGATAATTAAGTTCAAATATAAGAATTTTTATTAAATAAATAATCAACAGAATAGGTTAGACATATAAAAACTAAAGCGAAAAGTTAATAAACTAATTTAGATATTTAAATCTTAATTCTGGGTTTTATTTTTAATTAATGGATATACATTTTTATATTAAAAGAAATGATAACTGGAAAAACTTATATTCTACCACTATACTTGAAAGATTTTGTAAAAAAATTGTATAAAAATTTAATAAGTAATAATTTAATATGGGATGAAGCAAAAATAGAAAGAATAAAATATTTATTATAGTAGAAAATAAAAACATATTGCGTGCTAAGGTAAATCAAAGAAATTTAATGAAGGGTGAAAGTTTAAAGAATAATGTAATAAATTTAACAGATACCTATGTGCAAAAATATTTATAAAAATATAATAGAGGAAGAAATTTGTGAAAATTTTTTAAAAGGATTGCCAGATGAAATTTATGAAAAAATAGAGTTGAAGGATAATTTTACATTAAAATAAATTTCTGACAACTTAGATAAATATGAGTTATCAAAACTTCTGATAAAGAATGAGAGCAGTTCTAATATAAAAGTTGATGAATTAAGTAAGGAAGTTGACATTTCAAAAGAACACATAAAAAATCTTAATACACTACAAACTAAGAATAATTATATACAACAAAATTCTAAAATAAATTACGATGATACAATCTATAACCAACGAATTCAATTTATACTTAATTCGAATTGTATATTTATTAAATAATTTTATTTGTTTTATTATTTATTATTTTAAAGTTGTAAAATTTTATACTATTGTGGGAGTATATTTTACTTAATAAATAAAATGTTCAATAATTCAAATATGTTTTTACAATTATTAATTTTAGCATTTAACAAAACATGGACTTTTCAAATGGAGGAACATATAATCGACAATCGTCATGATAATGATCTGGGGTTTATTATGAACCAATATATAAAATTCGAACTTACTCAAGTGAATTTAAATTAGTAACTCATGTAAATATTTCGGTATATATAGAAAAGTTTGATAAAATTAGCAATACAATGAATTATAATGATAAAATATGTTCCTATTTCAATTGGGGTACTATTATAAAAATGATACCAGGTTAATAATGAATTATAATTAATGATTAAATATATTGAAAATGTACTTTATTTATTTCTACGATATCATAATTATTTGTTTTAATTGTGTTATTTTATATACAAACAAAAAAAATGTGTATAATTTGACTTAAAAATAATTTTGTATTGATTATATTATGTGTAAAAGAAAAAAAAATGAATCTATATCAATCGATGGTAAATCGAAAAGTTGAACCCTGTTATGGACGCCGGAGTTACACTATGTATAATAATCGTTGGTCGATAGAAAGTCACAAAGCCAATGTTCCTATAACTGGTGTTCCATTAGGTAAATTCTTAAAAATCTAATAACGAATTGACACATAACTTTGTACTATCATTCTTATTGTTGTAATCACATGCAATGTTATGTAAACATAACAGGTGTTATAAACCGATTATTATTTTGAATTACATTTGTAATTGTTCAGTAACTTGAATGAAATAATATAAATGATTCCTTAAATATGTATCTTAGTATCTATATATACATATTGTATTATCATTCATTATTTTATAAAATGTATAATCATTGATAACTATAATCATGGTCATGGAATATCCAGTAGCATGAGTCATGAGTAGCTGTCATTTGAGCGAAATTCCTAAAACAACATATGGTTTAGGAGAATTTATATGAATATCTAATAAGTATAATACATCGTTTATGTGAGGTTATATAATATATTATATTATTTTGTATTATATATTATAACGTGTGATTCACTCAAATGATAACAAGGACTATTTTAGCCGAATGACCTTCGATGGAAATGAACATTTTTTCAGGATGATAGGGCATTACCAAAACATATTCTTGGTCTATTTTAAAATGTTTAACTTTTTCAGTTTCCACATGCACAATTATACTTGATTTTTGTTAATAGCAACGCCTATTTCTGACACCAGCATTCGATAGATAAAAAATTTTTTTCGTAATTTCTCTTTTATCAACCTTTGTCTTAAATTAAAAATTTACCGAGTTACAGCTGTTTAAAATTTCAAAATAACTGGTATTTTGTTATTTCACGATAAATATTAACGAATCAAATTATTCAAGTGAGGAAAGCAAGTGAATGATGACCTGATCCGATTTGTTGGTATGATTAAAAGAAGTATGATTTAACCGGTTACTTTCAAAACGTAGTGTTTCACAGTTAATCGGGGAATATTTTCGAATTGAACTGTCTGAGGCAGTGTGTCCCGGCCCTGTTTATAGGTTCGGTCGAAATTACGCCCTAAGACACATGGACCAACTACTCGTTAAGAGTCTGTGTGGCGTACTATTTATTTTATATTTTTATCGAACTATTTATTTTGTATAGTTTACTGTGCACATAATATTATTATTAGACGACTTGTGGTTGTATTCTCAGGTGGCCATAAAGAAAATCATTATTCATTAACCAAATATAATTTCATTAATCATTCACATATATATGATACAAACTTGTGCGGTTCTTATTTCAATTGTTTTCAAAAACGCAATATAGTATACGTTACCCCCAACAATGTTGAAACTACACGCGTATTGCTTCATTTCATATTCCGTCCGTGTAAATAATTTAATACGACTACCGTCATTCGTCTTGACCTTTGGGATTCTTGTTGGAGCAATCGTTGAATCTGAGAACAATATTCGATTAGGTCATATATATATTTGCGCGTGTGTATAACTATATAGTTAAGTATATATCTAGATAGTTTTAAAATAAAATCTATGTCAGATCACTTCGATTCAATGTAAATAAATTACACGGAGGTTCCCGCCAAGTAGTCTTAAAGGTAAATAACGATTTTATATTATCTAATTTTTCAATTTTAATAATAGTTGGGGTACACGTATATAGGTTTCTATACACAAGTATTTTTTCCTAACGTCTGTACGTCCAGTACGTAATACCTATGTCTTTAAAATTCGATGTCTTTGTTACCTACCAATACAAATATTTGTAATTTTAATTCGTTTTGTTGGTTATAGGTTTCTATACATATTACGTCATATATACTTGTATGAAGGCTGTACATTTAATTACATTTATCTTTCTCTATTATATATATACGTTCGTTATGATAAACTAAGTCGTTTTTCTTCATATTGTTACCAAAATATATATTTTACGGTATACATTAATACATCTGTTTTAAAGAATCAATATTCTAAGCAACTTTGATATTATTGTCGTTTTGTGATTAATTACTCCAAATATTAATACTGGGCAATTAATTTATGTATTTAAACTCAGTTAATTAATTAGACAAAAATAGAAAAAGCTTAAAATTAATAGTAAATTTCTTTTAATAACTCAATTAAGTTGAAAGTTAAATTAATCAAAATAATTAACTTATTAACTTGAATTAATTAGGTATAAATAAAATATAGTTATTAATATTCACAATGTATACTGTCATATATCCACGAGAATGTTGGGTAGCAATTTTCACTTTGAGTACTTTAAATAGGTATGTTAATGGTAAGTTAATAATAAATTACAATGATTATAGAATTATACTATTATACAATTATACATATATTTAGGTATGTATTAAAATATTTTATTTTATTTCAATACAAAAATATAATAGTTTATTTTATGTATTCTGGTTATAATAATAAATAATTCTATAATACAATATAAAACCTTTGTTAAGCTTTAAATTTTTTCTCATCTCTACCCTTTCCTCGTAATCGGTAACTTTTTTCCTATATTATTACCTACTATTATTGTATCCGCATATGAAACTCAACATTTTTTTCCTTTGTTTCAATGAAAATACTGTTGTAGTATAACTTTTAAAATTAAATATACATTGTCGAATGCGAAATTTTCAATATACAACTAAGACTAATTATTATGCATGTAGATACCTACATAAAAATAGATTTTAAATATAAATAATGACAACTGAACTTAAATAATGAAAAATTTAAATTTAAACTCCATGATATAAGTATGTTTTTAAAGTATATTAGTTCGTTGATATTTAATTACAATACTTTAAAATCTCTATAATTTGATACCACTCAAAAGTTGATACATTCCGAGTAGTGGACATTTTTAAATTAAACAGAAAAAATATAAGTAGGGGAAAACGTGAATAAATGTAACACATTTTATATTTACATCTATATCTCATAAAAAATGATCACTTAAGTACTCTTTTTATTCCAATAGATTGAAAAAATTGTCTAGTTCAATAATATATACTATATTATTAAAATAGTAAATTCATAAATTGTAATTAAATTAAATTTGGTAATTTTTTTTTTTATTACAGCTAACCCCGGTCTTGAGATTAGTTGTAACACAGGTTGGGGTAAATTTTAACACATGTCATACACAAATTAAATATTAAAACATTATTATATAGGTATATTATATTTTTAACTTTAAAATTAGATTTAAAAATAATAATAATAACCATCTTGGTTTATTTTAATAACAATCATTAAAATACAATAAGTAAAAACGGTTCAAATTATCTGGTCCTCCAGGTTGGGGGTTGGGCGCAAGGTTAATAAGCCTAGATTGTAAAAAAAAATACTTGTTGTGAGACCATCACGGAATCAGCCTCGAACACAGTTAAATGGAATTAACACTAGACACGGAATTCGGAAAACTGGACTTAAAATCGTGACTTGGAACACGCTGAGACATTATAGAACAAGAACCTGTCAAAATCTTACAGATGTAGTAGACACATATAGAATACAGATTATAGCTCTTCAAGAGATATGATTGCCATGAAAAGGACAACTAAAAGTACGGAAGTATATGGTATATTTCTCGGGCATGGAAGTAAGACATTTTTTTGGGCCTTGTTTTGCTGTGCATGAAACTCTAGAATCATACATAAAAGAATTTAACCCTGTATTATAAAGGATATCAATACTATGAGTTGAGACGAAACCACTGAACATAAGTTTAGTATGAATACATGCACCAACAAAAACAGAGAAAGAGAACAAATAGGATATTTTCTATGAAGATTTGTCACAAACCTATGATAAATTGAAGGAAATGTAATCGAATTGGTACTAGGTGATATAAATGCCAAGTGTGGAAGAAAGACACGTTTTATGCTTATGATAGGAAGAGAAAGCCCGTACGAAACAAGTAATGGAAGTGGACTTAGACTTCGCAGCTGAAATATATATGATAGTAAGTAGCACAACATTCCGGCACAAAATCATACATTAGGCTACATGGAAATCATTTGATGTAGTAACATGCAATCAGATAGACCATATATTCATTCAGAAAAAATTTCATTCGTGCATTAAAGACATACGCAGTTTCAGAGGGGCCGATTGCGACACACCAGTATGGAGCCCAGCCGATGACAAGTGAAATGACCGAAGAAGAAACCTACAAAGAAAAAAGTAGTCTTAAAAATTGTAAAGCATCAGGATCAAACGAAATACCAGCTGAATTCATCAAGTATGGCAGAAAAGAAATTTATTTTTGCATGTTTAGGTTATGCCAGAAGATACAGAATGACGAACACTTGCCGAAAACCTGAAATGAAGCTATAATTATACCAATACATAAAAAAAAACAACAAAACTAAATGTGAAAACTATAAAAGAATATCCCTCCTTAATTCAGCATAATCGACTAACACGATACGTTAAATAAAACCTAAGAAGATATCAGTGTGGTTTCTGAATGGAAAGATCAACAATTGAGCAGTTATCAGTTATAGGCCAAATAATAGAAAAAAAAGTATGAATACCACAAAACATCTGGCTAATATTTGTTGATTTCAAAAAGGCTTATGATAGCATACATAGACAAAACTTCTATAATATAATGGAGAAGTTCGGGATCCCCAAAAAACTTGTAGCGCATACGAAAATGTGCATGGAAGATACAAAGTATCGAGTACGAGTCGGACGAAAAATGTCTGAAGCTTTTGAAGTTAATACAGGACTGAAACAAGGATATTCACTATCACCTACCTTATTCAATCTAGCATTGGAAAAAGCCATAACGGAGATGCATATGGAAACCAAAGGAATAAAGATCGGCCATCAGTGTCTACAAGTGCTCAGATTTGCGCATGATTTAAATATCTTAGAAAGCACCATAGAAGATGCGGAAAGTGCAGCCCAAGTTTCGTTTCGTTTAAATTTCCTTATCTTAATGATTTTTCTATTCGATAAATTAAAACTGATACGATTATATCAATTGTGTGAAAATAATCGTTGTGTGAACAGTGAACACGTACCTACGTTATTTAATATGAATAAACATAAATGATAAAGATTGAACTTACAAGAAAAAAATTATATTATTAAGATTAAGGAAACGGAAAAGGAAATCTTAGTGTATGAATATTAGCAGAACGATTTTCTTTAAACAATAAACATATTTCAATTTTTATTTTTTGTGCTTAATTGAACTAAAAAATATCTCTATTATATACAAAAAGAACAGATGAACAACATTTTACAAGGTGCGTGTAATTTGAAAAAATATATGAAGAAGTTTGAAAACAGTAAATATTTAAAAAATAAAGAAGATGAAGTTGAGTTATCGATGAAAGCCAATTTTAAAATCCACTGTGAAGAACAGAAAACATTCACTCAAAAAAAAAACCTGATTTTGATGATTGTACATAAATATGTAATACATAAATACCCACTTCTTAATACACAAATACATAATTAAAATTAATTAACAGTTTTACATCCTCTTTTCTTCAAACTCAAACATACTCAGGTTTGCATATTCCCATATTATAGGGGAGTTGAAGTTGGTTCTAGATAGCTACAACAAGCATAGTTTGTTGAACCGGTTTGGTAATCATTATTGCACCAGATACCAGATACCGCTAGCGAGAAAAATCTCGTTGGCTACAACATTTGCTACCTGGCAGTCGAACCGGACACAACGAAAGCCAAAATATGCGTTTCGATCACTCGACCATAGTCGACCCCCATAATTAATACGTACTTATATTAAATAATAAATAAATTACTATACAGTATAATAATAACCAACTTTTTATAAATTATAATAAATACATTTATGTAATGAATAATACCGATTTTATTGTGTATATAACCAATTTTTATTTTATATTTACTCTATAACTATTCCCTATAACGTCTTTCTATTGTGGACATTTTGTAGTTCCTCACAAATGTCCACTATATAGAGGTTTTAGTGTATACAGTATATAAATATATTCTGTGAACACTTCGAGTGTCTATAACCTATATTTTCGGAAAGAATTGTATGTTTATAATTATTGTGGAATTTTGTAGACGAAAAACGTTTCCTTCAGATGGACTATGCACACTGTCCGTGGAAAACGGTATACCCTATTTATGTGCAAAACAAACCTGCCGCCAGTACAGTACAATATGCAGTGCACACTACACAATTATTAAAAATTATTATTTATACTTAAATATCTGTGATAACAAAACAATTATCGTGATTTATGGTTTTATTGTCATACTGATATTATAAAATATATAGTGCATGAATCCAAGGAAAAAATATTGTTTAATTATGGACAATCTAATATTTACTTCAATTTAAATTACAACAAAATTATTATTTAGGTATTCTTGTTTTATTTACATATTTTCGGAAATAGAACCATTATTATGATAGGTACTTCTTAAAAACGGTAAAAACAACTTGATATTTTTTTATTAAACTACATTTATTTGACTATATTAGCAATATTTAATCCAAATTAATTAATTATTTTAAAATTAATTAAACTGAGTTTTAGATAAAGAAACTCGTTATCAAAGTTAATATTACTATATTACATAATTTAAGTTAATATGTAAAAGTTTGCTTAAGTTTTACTTATTAACTCGCCAATACCCATTATGGTCAAAATCGTATTTAATTACTGCTTATTAAAATTATAATCTAATTCAATTGTATACCACCTATCATATCCGCAAATACTAATAATTAACGATTGTCAAATATAATATTATTTTTAATTGCTATTCACGCGGCTCGTTTATAAAGAGAGGCGAAAATATCTCATCTTCATTACATGTAATGATACTTTAAAATATGTTTGTACGTCATAATTACCGGATAAATTAAGTGAACCGAATGCCAAAAAATTGGAAATTTAATGTTTACATTACTACAGATAACACAAAACTAAAACGGACAACAGTTGTGATGTCATGGAAATTTTACGCTCGATTCGTTATGGTCAAAATCCGCTTTTTGATAGTTATTTAATTAAAAGCTACAATGAATGATTTAAAAAAAGTAATACCAACCTATCTATTAAATAAATATAGTAAATTCTAAAAGATATAATTACTTTCTTTTAAAATAAAGTTTTGAATTTAGAAGCTAAACCTGGCCAGGACAATCCCATCTCAAGGAGTCAAATTATAGAAGAACTATTAGATTGTCAATATCTTTAAATTTCACAATATATTAGTTTGATAGAAATTAAAATAATACCTAGTAATTGTACAAGAAATACATTAAAAGCTATTAAATGCATTATTATATATTATATTATATATATTAGTTTCACATTAATCACCATAACAATTATTATAACACTTGAAAATTTTAATGGTATGATACGTATGAAACAACAAACTTTTATTATTAGTTCTATCTATATGCCATACAATTTAGATAATAATATAAATAATATTCTAGAAATTTATCGTAAATATTATGTTTCAAATATTATTATTAATATTCCCAGAAAAATAACGATAATAATATTAGAGTTTCGCTGTGCATTTTAATCTTAGTTGAATCTTAATTTATCAACGCACTTAATTATTTAAATATTTCCCAATTTAACCTCGTACTAAATAATAAAATACAATTTTGGATCTTGTATTCAGTTACTCAATATATTAAAATGTTATCAAAACAGATAATTTACTTCTTATTGATTTTAGAAATAGTGATTAAGTCTCAATAAACAATTAATTATAAAATAAATATAAAAGTAAAAAATAGAAAAACACGATAAATACTGGATTTATTTTAGGAAAAAATCAATTAATTAATACATATACTGATACGACTTATTGCCGTTCACCTTGCCGTCTGGATTTATACCTGCTGAACACTCTCAAAAATGTATTACACACTCGTAATTTCGGATTGCTAAAAAACGTTTATTTTGCTATTTGCATAAAAAAAAATTTTATATATAGGTATATATACTTTAATTAGGCTCTTTGGAAATTTTATTGCGATCTGGGTTGAAGGTCCAATGTTGCCTTCGAAATTATAGTGAACTGTGGGTATAGTTAATTTATTAAGGAATAAACTTTCATAAATGTATAATAATATTCGCTTTATTTACGTGTGGCGAAGACAGTGTTGAGCGCACACGTACAGCACAAAATACACACTGAAGTCTGGACTACACCCCGACCCGGTAATGGGGACAATCATCGCAATAATCGCTTTTTAATAAGGAACACAGATTCTAAAAAATATAGAAATATAGTATATTTTAAATTATCAGATTTACAAGTTCTTTAAAATTTTAATTTAATTTATAATGATGTGTAGTCATGTAGTTATGTGAATTCCACATGCAGTCATGCAAGAACCATATGTTATGAGAGATTTGAATTTGAGTAAAAATATGAAAATAGAGGTTTCACCAATATTTGGATTACTTTATGAATTAACTGTATTCAAAAAAGCAAAAAACTGTTATCATCCGGGGGCCGAATTTTTTTAAAATTAATTATTTAACAATATCTTTTAAAAAACTTCATTCACCGATTATATTATGGATTAAATACATAGATTGAGATACGATAATCGCACTCAAAAAGAGTTCTACTTATAAGAAGCTGCTTCCAAAAAGTGTTTCACTCGTGCTTGTATTACATTCAATATGGTAGCGTCATAATAATTTCAATAATTATTTTTACAGTATATAATAGTTATGTAGGTACACTGCATCGAGCTCCGCTCAAAACTGTTTTATTTATATATTTAAAATTGAAAATTAAATAGGTATTCTTCTAAAAAGTAAAAATATAAGCATATTGTATATATTTATTTTTAGTTTCATTTATATAGATAATTTATCATTACCTTCAAATTCAATTATTCCACTATCTCTCGGATGAGCGAAATGATACCGGCTTTCACGCCACACTGACTGGCTTAAATTAATCTTTAATTATGAATACTTATATGATTTTCTTGAGATTTTATACATTACATCTATTATAATAAATGTGTATAATGGTATGTGATTTTCGATGAATATACTATAGGTACCTACCTATAATAAATATAAAATAAAATATATATAAATAAAATAAATATAAATAAATATATATATTTAAAAACAACTATTCTATAGATTTCTAAGCAGTATAATAATGATTCTATGAATAATATGATTGAATATTTTATGATTATTTCATTTTTTTCATTGTATAATTTTATCATTCCACAAATTACTTTTAATTTCACTAAATTTTAAAATTATCATATAAATATAAATATATATATATATATAATATGTTATGTATATATATATATATATATATATATATATTAAATGTAATAATTTTTATACATGCTAGATACTTGACAACATTCTAATATAAGTACGAATATTTTGTTTCTTCTATTTTACAATTATTTACTTGTAGAAATATTATATAATATACCTATTAATAGTTGGATAACTTCACATCGAAGCATCCATATTAATTTAACGTAATCTAAAATATTGTCAACCATTTTTTTTGTATACACACAAACATACATATATATATATATATATATATATATATAAAGTATATATGCAATATTTTAATTTTGTATTATTATATTTTATTATTATAAAAACTTATAACACAGAAATTAAAATTAAAGAATATTAGGTATATAATTTATTAACTATTTATAATATCTTATTTACTTTTCATTGAGTATATAGATGAGATTAAAGGTTTAGTTTTTCAATCAAAAACAAGAAAAATAATGTTATGTTTTCTACTCAAATTTTATTATTTATTGTATAGCTTTTAAACTGGCTAATTTCATTAGCAAATTAAAAAAGAAAAAATGCTTTTCACCATATCTAAAAACCAAATAATTTATATTCTATTAATAAGGCTTTAGGGAAATATTAGGTATGAAAAAAGGTATAAAAAATATTTATAATAAAATATTATAATATTCCAAAAACATTTATACTGAAATGTTTCAATCATATTAATTAGTTAAGCTTTTGTTATTGCTTTAACTTTGTATTATTGATTATTTGGTACCTGCAAATGTAAAATTAAATTAACTACCTAGTTCATTCGGAGATAAATATTTACTGCAAATTTGAATAGAATAAATTAAATAGTTTAAATAATTTGTAATAGATTATAAATAAATGCATTTTTAAAATTATTTTTTCGCATAACTGATTTTAAATATAGTTGTTTTGTATCTAAAACCGCATGATTTCAATTTAGTGCATTTATTTGGGCTAGATTTTGTTCAAAAAGTTATAAATTTGATTTTTTACATTTCATTTCAATATTTATCCGATGGTATTTTATATTATTTTCAAGAACAACGAAGTAAAAAAAAAATTGGACGTGATAAAATGGTGGTTTTAGTCGATTATTATATGTAATACTTTCAAATTTTCAAATCAAAAACGATCATTTCTACAATGTTAAAATAACGTAAATATATTATTTTTTAATGCAATTTATATATTTCCCTATATATTTTGAAGCAAAACACTTTACTAGACAGGTTAAAATTAATATAAATTTCATTATGTTCGCTGCGCGCACCTGGAAAAATGCAGTGCCAATATTGCATCGCTTCCACGAACCCATCCAGACGAAACATGCGTCTCACCGGATAATGCAATTTCTAAAAACTTTACTACGCTGCAACATAACATATATTTTTCTCTATTTTAAAATACTTATACTCGAAAATTTATGTTGCACAAAATTTTATTCAGGCTGTATATATAAATTATCTTTCATGATATACCATCTTGTGTTTTTAAAATTGTTCAAAGAAGCGTTTTTAAGGTTTAATCATTTGTATAACTTTTTTAATATGTCCTGTTGAAACAAAATTTATTAAAATACATTTCCGCTGTTTTTAATAGTACCTACCGTTATTAGTTGGAATTTATAACCAATAATTATCAGACACAAATATTCCGAATATTACATTATATTATAAATATTGTAATAATATTTATTTAATATTAAAATAATACATACATTTTTTAAGTATTTAATACAGTATTTTGAATAACTTTTAAAATTATTTTGTTCCTTGATGTTCAGGTTGGTGGCGTAAAATAATGTTACGCGTAACCAATACATACGAATGCGTATGATATCACCAATCAGTTTACCTGTCAGGTTGTAATAATTATAACTATAAGTGTAAGGTTCTTAAAACTATAAATAATATGAACACAAGTTATATGATGGTAATCGAGGTATGTATTATAAAAAACAAAAAATTCAGCAAAAAATAAAAAATAAATAAATAACAAAAAATAATAAAAATCACAATAAAATATAAAAATATAAATATGCCTGTATGGTAGGTATTAGGTTTATGAGGTAACAGGAATACGGCCACGCGCAGGAACTCTTAAAATGTATTGTGTCGTATATTTGATTATAATAAATATTCAAATTAAAACATAAATAATATTAAAGTATAATAATAAAAAAAAAAGATAACGAATATTTTACTTTGATAAAAGTTTTTGGTACATGTGTGGTTGCACCAACGCGATTATGCCGAAATCGGTCTTATGCGATATGCCTATTTGCTGTTATCATAAAATTGAATATACAGTATAATATTGCAGTTGATGGAGGTTGGATTTTTGTACGAGGTTAATAGTAATGAAGCTGAAATTGTAAAATAATAATTGAATAATGGAATGACGGCGTTAATTATATTCCAGTAATGGTCTTGTTGAAATGTATGAAAAAAATAGTAGGTACTGCGTATTATAAAATGTTGACAGTTCAAGTTTCAACAAAATTATAATTGTGGCCATGTCGAAATATACAGTCACAAGAACGAAATTATTTTGATGATATAAATAGGGATTTATAGCCTATATATAGGTACATACAATTGGAAGTGATTAGCGCGATAAAATTTACCATAATAAAAAAAGGTTTTTCGAATTGTGTTATAATATTGTCCTCGATTTGTGAGAAATATAACTTTCTGATACGTTTAGTTTTCAAATATAACAACGGCTGTTATTTGCACCGTGGACGTAAAATGACTATACAATACCAAAAAACAAAGTCTTGCTGTCGAATAGTTCACGACATATAATAATTGCATGTATGCGCGTAGTATGTACGTGTTTGGGTTCGAGCAGATGATAGACCTTTCTGTGGTAATTATGAATAATATCATTAAATAATAAAAATAGTGCGTACGATGAGATTGTAGTGAGAGAGACACTATGAGATCTTCAGGTCTCAACACTTAAACAAAAATTACTTTTAAGTTTCAAATTCTATATTTAAATTAATTGTTTTAGTATGTTTACACCAGACTCTGATGCAATTTTTTTCTCATGGAATGTAAAACGATTAGAACCAATCAAACACACATTATTTACTGTTTATGTTCAATTAAAAAATAATATAATTATAACTTAATATTTTCAGTATTTATAAATTTAGTAGTTACATTAAGATAAAAAAAATATTCTAGAAAAATTTCGAATACTATTTATGTAGTATTCTAAGCACTTTAGGAAACCATTGTCATAAAGTATTCAAATAAGTGTTCTAAATTATTTTTTTAAAAATATTTGAAATTTGTATTCGAAATTATTTTTAAAATTATTTTATTCAAATCTGATTATTAATTATTCATAAAGTAAACCAACTTATAGAAAAACTGGTAATGCATAAGATAGATGGAGCAATTTCACTAGTTTAGATTATGTCTAAGCGACGTTAGGGAACACAGATTCTGCTTAGTATAATCAAGTTCAGTACCTCAGAGTGCAGTTGTGCAAAATGTTAGCTTTTAAAAATATTTGAAAGTGATAGTAGTAAAAGTGTTAGAAATAACGGCAGCTCTCTCAAGAGTAATGCCAAATGTTGAAGGTTCAGCCCAGAAGAAGACGCAGCTATTCGAGCGGAGATACATAGACAGATTATATATGTTGTAAAAATACGGTCATCGATATTAGTTTTTGAGAGGAACAAGTCAATCCTACAGAATTCTCAGAGGAAATTTGTACCAAATTTGTAGCCTGGGCATATATGATGGATGATGGTATCGAAGTAGGGAATTATGGTAGTAGCTGGAATAATCCCGATACACTTGCTGGCCTGTAAGATATGTCGGATATACCATAAACAATAGGCACTAAGATATCATTAAACGCAACTGAAGTCTGAAGTGAGATATGAAACACTTAAAAAGTGCTAGACAGAGTGGAAAATCTGAGAAAAGGGAAAAATTACGAGGAGGTCGATAAAATACGTCAAAACGTGGACGTCTAGGAAGCCCGGTTACACCAATTTTTCTTGACGCAGTTCCTAATGGGATACTGATGATTCGCTACGTGTCTGCAAAGATTCGGGTAGCTCGACCATTTGTAATGCATCGACTATCAAGCAATATCACCAATTTTGGCAAAGAAGGAGAGAGCTAGAGATCAAGTTAGAGTGCAACCTAGACCTAGAAACGATAGTTTGTAAGATACATCATTGTGGAAGTAACTGGTGTTCCATAGAGTAATATGTGGATCATATCCTGTCAACAAATGAAGAGGAGGTAAGAGTACTTTAGCAAGAAGCGCAAATGCGATGATCAAAATAAGTCTAGGATGACCAGGATGATGGTCCATGAAAACCATACAAGATATTCTAGAAGCTAAACTCGTATCTCAAGGGATAATCAATAGATGTGCGATTTCGATTGATCGAAGAAGCAAACATTATAAAACATATACCATGAATCATAAATATTGTATTTTGTTATACGTGTTTAATTGATTAATAATTAATATAGGACGATTAGTGGAGAGGAGTTCCTAAGCACTGACACCACACATTGAGGAGGAAGTAGTTCCTTAGCAGTTCTTACCATAGAATGATGATTTGGAACAAAAAAAGTTCGAGTTCTGCATTAGTAATTTGTATAAAAAAAGAATCTTATCAAATTTTTACTTCTGTGTTGGTAACTCATTTAACAATGCTTTTAGGAACTTCAAGTTTTGGTTACGAAATTTTATTATTTTTTAAGCTAATTATGTAAATAAAAATTAGTTTTAGAGATAATACTATTTAAAACCTATTTATACTTATAATAATATTATATTAAATTATACGTTTTAATGGGATAACGATCCGTTTGGATGACGTCAAAATGTATCCCTAGCTTGAAATATTCAACACAAATCATAAACGATAAATTCTGTGTACGATTATAATCTATATATGTATTATGTATATATTATATTATACTGTTACCGCAATATTGGTTCGTATGAGTCGTATACCAGATGTAATACAATGATAACGACTGCATAATAATATATGATCAGGTGGTTGGTCAGGTCACGACGTATGGTGCCGCAAGGATACAAATAAAAAAATACGTTTATAAACTAACTTGAGCAGAATATGGGTATCTCCTATTCCATTCAGATACACAACAATGTATTATATGACTTTACGATTATACGTATTTTACATAGTTTTTGTTTGTCCAAACAGTTATCGAATTCTAGGTATACACATATATATTATGCAGCCCCTAAAATTTGTATGTAGTACGACACAATTTGTGTAGTGGGAAAAGTTCAATGTGTAATAGTTATGAAATGAACAAGTGTGTTAATCAAATTAGGAAATTCTACATTTCTACATATTATAACTTTAATGATGAAAAAAAAAAAGGTCATTCAAAGAAAAAAAAATGATTTAATGTCTACTACGAAAATCAGAATATTTTAAGGCTTAATGTTATATATAAATTGTATATGGTAAGTTACAATAATATAATATATAATTTATTAGTAATTACCGTTACACGCACCTTTAACACGACTATAACGAGTACACAAAATATCTTAAAAAAAACTTTATTCCTAAAATGAATAAAAAAATAAAAATTGAGAAAACTCAAAGGTCAAATAAATCATTTATGTTATAGTGTGTTCTACTTACTTATATTAGTATTTTTCATTACTATAAACAATATTATTAGTATGTAGTGGCTACGTCCAATGTAAATAATAGTATTACTAAAAATTAAGAATTTAAAAGAATATTTAAAAATTTAAATTAATTTTAATTATTTGCAGTACTACAGTAGTTGTGATTTGACACTAATACATTAATAAATAAATTTAATAAATACAAAATAATAGATATCAAAATCATTATATTTACACACACGTATATACAAGTATACTAAATATGTATACTTAAATTGATAACACACAGAATCAGGCCGAGCAACAATAATGCTTCAGGAAAGATGAACATTTTGTGTCCATTCTCTCAAAATAATTTGTTCCATACTGTCAGAAAATTAGAAATCACTTTAAAAACCCCAAAAATCGGAAGTTCGCTATAAAAAAAAAAAAAAAAAAAAAAAAACGGAAAATAAGCAAATAATAAGAACAAAAAAGTCATTTCCATATGTTGTCCTTAAAAACCATTGAAATTGCGCTTTTGGTATTACTGCGCCACAGACACATGCCACTTTGCCCGTTCTTTGGTACGGTCCCGATAAAACATAATTAAATAAAACATTAATATTTCAATTGTATTTGGACGCATATATAGATACCGAGCAGGGTCACTCGTTCAAAAAGCTAACTCAAACCGTTTAAATGGAAAATGTCTCCCGATTTTTACGAAAAATTACGTCGGGTAAGTAATAGTGCAAAGTAAACGCATTTTAGGTGTAATTGTTAAAAAAAAAAAAAAAAAAAAAAACAAAGAATGAGTAATAATTGCAAGAACGTGTTTGGCTATGATTGTATCGAACCTGAGACCGTGCAGTCTCGTATGCGAAATTATTCCATTTGACTACGATTACGAGTCGCAAACATGATGAAAAACCGCTCCTATAAAGCTGGTTACACACGGAGCGATTCGATCGCGCGCGTTCGCGTTTCTGAAAACGCGACGATAATAAAAACGCGGACGCGGTATGCATTCACACGAACGCACGTTGACGCGTTTCAATCGCGTACCACTGCTTATTAGTTTCCCATTTTTTCGCGCTAAAACTGAAAAGTTTAGTTTATATCACGAATTATTAAAATATTTTCGTGGTTATGAAAATTAGAGCGAATCATTTGTGCCGAAACATGATTGACTACGTACATAACCTAACCTACACATATGTAATAACTACAAAAAATTACCCGTCCTCTGTTTAGTGGTTATTAAGTGCAGTATTAGTTTTAGTTATTCGTTTAATTAGTTTTCCGCGAATAAAAATGGAGTTGGACGAAGTTGAAGCTGTTGCAGTTGCGTACATTTTGTACAAAAGTAATAAAACAAAAAAAAAATTTCAAAAAGGCGCCATTGGATTCATTCTATGAACCTCAAAAGGCCTCAAGAAGGACAATTTCAAATTCATTTTATGACGTTGAGGGCACATCCAGAAGAATTTGTCAAGTACTACCGAATGTCTATACCAACATTCGACTAATTGGTAATGAAATAAATAATTTAAAATAAAACTATCAAGTAAAAATCAAGTTTTAACATTTACCACAAATTAGGATGAATATGCCTTAATTCGTAATATTTACATTAATAATTATAAATGGGTATACCCAGCATAACAAAATAATGATTTATTATAATAATATAATTTATACTTGTCCATTTTTTAGATTTCACTTGTTAGACCATTCCTCTCAAAGCAAATCACAAATATGCGAACTCCAATTTCAGAAGAAGAACGATTGACCATAACTTTAAGGTTGGTAGATACCTATATATATTAGGGGCGGATCCAGAAATATTTTATAGGGGGGGCGCATACCCTCAGGTGACCATATACGTCCCGTTTTTAGCGGGATTGTCCCTTTTTTGAGAAGAACGTCCTGTTGTCTCGATTATAAGTTTTTCTTTATAACTTCGAAAATAAGTGCCACCGACAAAATTTTACTTCACCATCATAATAACAATGAAAAAACACGTATTTTGTAAAAAAAAATTTTTTAAATCGCTGGGTAGCTAAATTAGAACTACCTATGCTGAAAATTATAACAATATTCAGTTTTTATATTGTCATCCCGTTTTTTATTTTCAAAATATGGTCACTCTAGAGTGATTTTGTGGGTACATATCTAAAATTGTTTTATATAACATATTGTAAGTATATGTTTTTTGGAATTTGGAGAGGGCATGCGCCCCCTTCACCCCCCCCCCTTTGATCCGCGCCTGACCTATATACTTTAGGGTTGGGCAGTAAATATGTATCTTAAATTATTAGTAACATGTAGGTATCTATTTAAGATACACTATTGTATATGTATCATGTATAATCAATGTACAAACTTTTATATAAAGCTTATATATCTTGTACCTTCCTATTTTTTTTCAGTTTCCAAATAATTAAAAATAAAAATTATATAGTGATATTTTACTAATATTTATCTAGTTATAAATTGTAATCTATTTTATATTTTTACAATTGTATAATATATTTTAATATACATGTAATATAATATATTTATATCTATATTTATTTTACTTTTATTATTATTTATTAGATAATTAGTCTTTTAAATATGTATTTAGATATTTAGCAACTGGATTACATTTCTCTGCTTTACACTTTGAATTTCTGGTGGGAGTGTGTACTATAGCCATGATAGTGCGAGAAACTTGCAAGGTATTATGGACAATTTTACAGCCTATGGAAATGACGGAACCAACAACAAATGACTGGCTAGATATAGCTAAAGGTTTCTTCGAAAAAACTCAGTTTCCAAACACTGTTGGAGCGGTGAGTTGCTTTATTTTTGATGCTTTATAATGAATAAAATAAACAATGAGTGATAAATCAAAATAATTACAGGCTGATGGTAAACATATACGGCTCGAGTGTCCCAAGAACACTGGATCATTGTACTATAATTATAAAAACTTTTTTTCATTGATACTCATGGTTATTTGTGACTCCAATTACTGCTTCAGAGTCATTGATGTTGGATCGTACGGTAAAGAAAGCGATTGTAATGTATTCAAAACATCAGTATTTGGAAAAAAACTTTACTCAAATATATTAAACTTGCCGTCTGAACAATGCTTACCAGGCGATGACCTTGGCGTACCACAGCCATTTATATTGGTGGCTGACGAAGCTTTTGCACTGCACAAAAATTTATTGCGACCATTTCCTGGCAGAAGTTTGATCAATAAAAGAAGAGTATTCAATTATCGTTTGTCAAGGGCCCGTCAACATATTGAATACTCCTTTGGCATTATGTCAAAAAAGTGGCGAGTTTTTCAAACGAGCATGTTAGTAGAACCCAACGCTGCCATTAAAATTACAAAAGCCTGTTGTGTACTTCATAATTTTGTGCGACGACGTGATGGGTTTAATATCGAAGATACTCAGAGTTGTTCTATGGAAAGCATAATGGAAAGAAGGGGAGTGGGAAACTCGCAAACGAATGCAAAAGATGTCAGGGAGTATTTCATGGAATATGTTAATAATCCAAACCATGCTCTAAGCTGGCAAAACAAAGTTATTGGTCGATAACTTTTTACATTTTGTACTAATTTTATTTTGTAACATTTACGTTTTTATGATTAAGTTATAATCGTTATTTTTTAATTATTTTTGTCATTAAAATATATTCAAGTTTAATTATATTAATAATAAACAATATAAATATTAATAAACAATTTAAATATTAATATGTATTAAATATTTTGACCTATATTCTCAGTATAGTCATTTGACATTTTAAAAAAGTTGAAAAAAATTAGTTGTGTTGTTAAAATAAAGTAAAATGGAAAAAAATATTGTAAAAACTGTTTTATTAATAATAAAAAATACCTACTATTACATATTATTATTACATTGTTATGTTGGATGATTTGGTGTCTTGTGTGTTAGAAATATTTTGATAATATGTAGGATGTACAGAGTGGTTTTCTATTGCCGGGTATAGATGTGGCACTGGTGATGATGTAAAAGACGGAGGTACATTTGAATATGCCGGAATTGAGTGAAATGAATGTTGATAATTTACTTGTGATTGGGTAGTATTAGAGGAGTGGGGCATTTAAAATATAGTTTGAGTTGCTGAATTCTTTTTTGCGTTTTGAATAGCTGTTTATATATCAATGTATACTTGATTTTTTGGATCGAGAGTCAAACTTCTTATTAGTGGAACTATAGACAAAGCAAATGATGTATCAGCATCCACCTTTTGTCGGTTATTCGAAATTTCAATCAAATTATCTTCAAATGCTGGTTTTTTTATAGATTTTTTTTTTTTTTTTAATTTGATGTTCATTTCTGTCTTCTTTATCACTATCAACTTGACCTTTATTTACCGTATCCCATGCAACTATTCTATAACTGTCTTCATCCACATCTACATCTTGATCAGTTTCATCACATTCACTGTGGTTTACATTAGTTTCAGTCCTATAAAAAATATTGATTATTTTATATCAGCAAATTAATTAGTATAAATACATTAACTTATATTCATACTATGTCTTGTAAATAAATAAAATATATAATATATTATAATAAATATAATGTATAATATATTTGTAAAATTCAGTAGGTAATGAATTAATAAAGTAATAATGTATAATTATAAAGTATTAATAATTAACATAATAATATTTTTATGGTCTTAATGATTAAATAAATTTAGTATAGAATAGATTAAACAAAATTAATGAAGATTACTCACAATCGATTTTCCATCGTAGGTCTCAAGAACTCTAATATCTGCGCATATACATAGGGATTTGATTTACTAGCTGCTTGGCCTGACTTGGTAACACACTTTCTACGGTAGCTATCCCTGAATGATTTCCATTTTTTTTTGTAACTCAGCAACTACAAAAAAAATAATTGATTAGGAAACAAATTTAGAAAATAAACACTCGATCCATTAAAATATTTAGATACTTTTTATAGTTAAATTAAGCAGATATCTTACTTTTTGATCTTTTTTCCTCCTCTTGAAGGCTGTCATAATTTGGGTAAGATAATTTGGCCACCTTCGTCCAACTTACATGTTTAGCCACTCTATCGTGGTATAATTTTGATTCTAGTAATTCAGACATTTAATATTATACACATAAAAATAATATATAATACTACCTATATAATAAAGGTATATTTAAAAAAAAATGTAATTGTGAATGTGTGTAGCTAGAGACAGAATAGTAACATAATATGATAAAAATAATTATTAAAAAGGTAAAACTATAGTATTTAAATTCTAATTCAACTACCTAATCAATAATAATTGATTTTATTATTATAATTATTTTCAAATAATGTTTTAAATCAAGTACTGGACGGACTGATATTTTGTGGGATTTTACCCAAAGGCAAAAATAAGCGAGTTTTATTTGATTAGCGTCTTTTATTTTACGTGTTATTTTAAATTTATAGGCAAGGTAACGACTAGCGGCATTTCGACGTGGACTCGAGACCGTTACTCTGACGACTGCTACGCTACCGACTTCTTATCGGCATATACAGTCGCCGAGACCAGTGTATGCCCAA
>JAIPRL010006704.1:0-26224 GCA_025469235.1 Pemphigus obesinymphae
TATTTTTAGATTAATTTTAAAATGTACTTAAATATTTTTAAATTGTTAGATTTTTATTTTTCCTAAAATTACTTAAAAATTGCCTATACTGAACTCCTTAAAAACGGCCGGTGTCGAAGCCCTTTAACTGTAACTATTAATAACTGTACTTCTATTAATTATAATATTATGTAAGTATTAAGCCTGTTTTTTTTTCTACAAAGAGATGACTTTTTGTTGAAACAGGCTAAACAAAGATACATTATATTATATAGAATATAGGTACTCTAGGAATCACATTTATTTTTATTTATATTAATTTTTATATAATATATTCATTTTTAAATGTGTATTATACTTTTGTCACAAGTTATATAGATTACAACTTGATAGTTTCATAATAATGATGATTTCATTTTACTTCGTGCGTCTAAGGACTAATAAATGTGAAAATGGCTTTACTGTATTATACATCATGTATTTACATATCTTGAAAGTTGTCTCTCTACTATAGTTGTTTTAAAAATAATCTCCATCTAAATATTTTTCTTTATTTACAAATTTAAAAATGATTGAAAATTCTATAGGTATGACTAATAAACCCACGCAAAAGTACTGAAAGTTTATTTGAAATTTTAAAAAATGTTTTCTTTCAATTCAGTGATGAGATGAATTATAAAACATTTTCTTTTCAACAGAATTTAAAATCAAATTATCCTCGGGATTTCAATGAAAAACAACAGATGTGATTTTTTAAAAATATTTCAAAATTCTTAAAATGTATTATTATATTTGTACGATTTGTACATTATCTACACGAATACATTCGTTAATTTTTCGCTAATAAGAGTTTATCTATTAGAAAGCCTGGCCAAGATATTATTTCTATTTTCAGATATGAAAGTGGAAAGTGATGAAAAGTGGAAAATAAATTGATATTATTTCGCGGAGGGTAAATACTTTTTCCTCCTTAGGGATTCGGATCGCTCGCAGTTCATGATTAATTCGGAAACTTTTATTTTGCTTTGGGTCTTTGTAGTACCTATATAGTATATTATATAATATACTTTTAGCTTTACTTTCAAGGTATATTATCATCACTAAAATAACGGGTGTGAATTCATCGGAAGTGTATAAATATGCTTTTGATATAAAGTTCGAGTGTTTTCTATTTTCAGGATAATATCTTCAGGAAGTAATCTTTAAAAGACGAGATTACTTCTTCAAACTATAAATTATAATATTAATAAAAACGAAAATGTAAAGATTACCTTGAACAAACGATATACGATATAATGTTTAAACTATTAAATTATTTATGTACTAATTATATATTATATAGGATTTTAATTTTGTTTTATTTTTTTTTTAGCGAACTATTGGTATGTGGTACTATTGGTATATTGGTATTTTAAAAAAATAGATACTGTCTTAAATTTTATGTATATATACATTAATTGTCTGGTATAAAAGGAGTATAGGAATAAGAGTTATTGAGTTTAGGACTTTCTGATAGCAAATTCATCGGTATTTTATAAAGAGGTAGTTTTTCGATTTTCCCAGTTGTTTTACTATATGTAGAAATGGAAAACAATGATTGAAAAATCGCACAAAAACATCATGTACGTGTTCGAAAAAAATCAATTTTTGTTATTTCAAAATTATAATTCGGAAAACAATCACACTGGAGACTTGAAATTTTTGCTCAATATTAATTGTTATGATAATGTTTATAATATTTTCAAAAACCAACTATTATGTCGGTTTTTATAAACGTTTTTTCTCCGCCAAGTTATGTGTTAAGTGCAATGACTAATGAGGAATATTCTAACCGTTCAGACTTGAAAAATGAATACTTGCTTAATCGCGTATGTTTCTGTAATTGTATATATGAAAAATCTCCAAAACAATGGTAATAATATATATCTTTTTATAACAGGCTTAAAATTTTTCACGATGTACTTATATTATATTTTCTATAATTTCATGTAAAATGGCCACACTCGCAGTTAAATACGTCTTTAAAAATAACTAAAATATTTCGATAAATAAGTATATTTAAATATAAAACATATTGTGTAGATAGTTATATAAAATGTATTTTTTGTCAAATATACAACTATAATAATATACGAGTACATAGAACAGTACGTGTATTCGTGTACATGTACTACATACTATTGTGTCCGAGGGCCGAATAACTGAAACGCTGAATGAACTTTCACCCCTTATTATATCTGGTTAGCACAATTTATAAATTATAATGATTGTGATTTGAATATGACTGATTTAACGAATTGGTTCGTTAAACCGAAATTGGGTGTTTTTTTTTTTGGTTTAACATAGAAATGATAATAATACGAATTACTTATTACGATTTTTATTTTTATCGTATGTACGTATGAAGAACTGCGGGGAAAAACGATCATAGTAAATTTTTCCAAATTTTCAGTGTGGCTCTTTAAACTATCAGAACTCCTATGGTTTTTGCTGTCGTATTTCATTTTAAACTTCTGTTGTTGTGCAGACTGTGATATTTTTTCCCCAACTGGATTCATGCATCGTTACATATATGGGAAAAAAACTATAAAATGGCATAATTATCTCATTTTTCAAAAAATTGACTTCGATCTTTTTTCCCCGCGGCCCTTCATTTAATAGAAACCTATTAAAATTGTCCACATTTTACGAGTAAAAACTTATTAATTGTCCGTATTGTATACGTGTTTTTGCTAGGGGTCAAATTAGTGTTACTGCGGTTTTTTTTATATACCCATTAATTATCTATATAGTTGTAATATAAATGTACGACCGTTTATCCCGCAGTTTCGATTTTAACGCTGCGTCATAATATAGTCATGAATATGAAATCGAATACACGAGAATATACAATCCGATTGTCATCGCATAATCTGTCACGAAATCCCCTTCTCCTCCTCCTCCAAAAAAAAAAAAAAAACTCTCGTAAAATATTGTTTTGAGCGAGGGTGGACGCGGCTCGCCACCGTATACATAATAACTGATGCGTTTCGTGTCATATGGTGGAAAACATCGAGTACTCGATTATCATATTGACAGTTTCAATTAGTAGTCATTTCTGTCAAACTATTTTTTATACACTCCTAAAACGTCACTTTACATCCCTTTCAGCTAATATATTGGTATACATATATATATATGCACTTCGTTTATTATTTAACGACATTCGAAATCGTTCTATCTGATCTCTATATGTGCCGAAGCACTCATATATACATACAACTCATATTGGCCATTATCACGCGCAGAGCTCATATTATGCACATGTGTCATGAATCAGTGATGACCAATCCTTGTATAAAGTATTTATTATTTTTTTTTTTTTTTTTTTACATTTAAATACAGATGAAAGCATTTAGTTTAAATATACTCAAAAAATCTCAAAATTTATTATTAAATTAAATAACTCAAAATTATAGTACCTAATGAAAATTGAAAATATTTGATACCAATACATAATAATTTGACTGTATAATGAGTGTTTTTGTGTCGAGTTTCTCGAATAATTATTTTAGGAATAATAGATTTAGACGATCTCATAATTTTGCGCTTTCCCGCCATTTCGATGAGGTATTTTAAACTTTAAACAGTAAAAAAACTATGTGATTGAAAATTCACTGTAAGATTGAAAAGTATAAACTAGATAAAATTTGCTTCCACAGAAGTGTAAATACGAAGACATCAAACCATGTTTATCAAAATAACATTTATGTACACCAGACAAGTATTGAAAAATAAAAGAAATTGGGTAAAAGTATAAATACTTAACGATAAAGTATTTAAAATACTTTTCAATCAACGTTTTTCTAAAGTATTTATATATTTTATAAGTCTATGAATATGTGGCCTAAGATAAATTTTTATGTTATAGAAAAATACACCAAAAATATTATTTACAAACTTTTTTTAATTCAAGTACTTTATATACGTGTTATAATTTATAATAGGTGTAATATAAAATTCATTGTACAATCAATTTTAATAAATTATGATTAAAAATGTAAAATATCGTTTACCATTAATCTTAATTAGAAATTTGTAGTCAAGTTTCGTTCTACCGATATTTTTACAAATCTATTATCCGTTAACCACGAACAGTGAATCGACATATCACATAAGTACTTATATTATAACATTGAAGATACCTAAGCATACATTAAAACGAGTCTATCTCCACTGCAATACCTCCTATACTGATCTATATACAGAGACTAATTTGCCTAACAACGGTCATGCGCATACAAATACCTTCTTAAGGTAATAATAATAATAATAATAATAATAATATGATATTTATTTTCAGAAAGTTTAAATAACATCTAGTAATAATTATAAGTATACTTTCTGACTCAATCTCTAAGGAAACTTGTTTTTGGTTGGGTGATCTTAATGATATTACGGTTTTAGTTGTATATTAGTAAAATGATAATAATTAGATAATAATCTTCTTAAGATGAATATATTGTTTACCAAAATAGTATTATATTAAATATTTATATATATATAATAATAATATATAATATCTATACAGACATTGGAAAGTTCATTAAAATATGAACTAATTCATGAATTAGTTGAAAATAATTTAATTGAACAAGTTCAGGAACTAGTTTATTTTTTTTTAAATAAACTTGTTTCGTTTAAGTTCGTTAGTAAATGAGTTCATTATAAAGTTATAATTATTATCATTGACTTATTATCAAATAAAGTTAAAAAAATAAAAAAATTAGATGGAAAAAATTATTATTATAATAATTGTTAACATCATTAAATATTATTGAACTTTTTATGTAAAACGAATTCCTAAAATTTAGTTCAAATTTATTGAAACATGAACTAAATTCAAAAATTGAACATTTCTTCACTTCATTCATGCATTTTGAACTTGTTCGTTTTGTTAAAAGTTTATTTGATCTAGCGGTCGTTTCAAGGCCTGTATATATTAGAAGTCTCAATTTCATGTGTATTTATATACACGTTATATTAGTAGACTATATAGTACGTGTGAAGTTATAAGCAATTTTATTAGCATTTTATTATTGAATATGGATTACACTACCGTAATGTTCCATAATCACACATCACCGCAACGATCCTCTGTCACATACCGGAGGATATCGTGAAGGAAACACGTTACGATGGGGCGTTACGGTGGCATGTGACAGGAGAGCGTGTACCGTCGGCGTGTGACGGAGGAGCGTTATGACGGTAAAAAATAAAATGCTATAAAATGCTCGTGTAGTCTCAATTGTAACTACACGAACTGAAACACATGAATTTAAATTACACGGACAAAATTGTATCCTCTATACCTACTATATATATATACGAGTATACATATATGTACGTAGATCAAGAAATTTGCCGGCGTAAACCGGTGTGCAACACCGATCCCGATTAATGACACTAATTAATGATTTTGGTTCAGTGTAAAGATACACAGGTTTAGTTAGAAATCGTTGGATTAATCAGTTTGCCACCTCCGTAATTCTTATCACCAGTTATCACACAATATTCGTGGGCATATATTATTATAATATTATTTTACGAATATTAGAACATTAGGTATAAAATTTATGTACATAAATATAAATATCTCTTCAACACATGAAAATTCGCCGGACTATACCGATTAAAAACCGAGACACACCGGTTTACTGTTTTTCGACCGCCGTAGCGAAGTGGTCCCGATCTGCCTCCCACCCCAAACTCGACATGCACTTTTATTACCTGTTATTACATTACCGTTTATCAATTTTCACACTAAACAGTTAATTTTGAAGAGGTATAATTAATATTTATATATGGGTATAGTAGGTATATATATATATATATATATTTTATACCTAATGTCCTAATATTCGCAAAACAATATAATATACACCCGCGAATGTCGTGTAACGCTTGATAACCGATAATAAGAACTACGCGGGGGATAAACCGATTAATGTCACGAGTTTCTCACTAACAAAACCGGTGTATCGGTACAGTAGTGATAACCGAGATCATTAATCGGAACCGGTTTACGCTGGCGAATTTCTCGTAATTCTCGTAATTTCTCGCGAACGTGGAAGAAAAAAAAAAACATTTTGGGCATCACTGGTGTAATCGTACATCGAACACGTTACAGTCAGCCATACGTCGCGGGCCTAAGTACGAGTTGTTTTTTATTTTTCCAAGATTCTTATCGCTGTTCACATATTATATAATATATAATATATTATATCGGACGGTGGTGTGTAACCCGAACTATTGACAAATTCCCGACGGCCGTGGTAGCTGCGCGATCATCTGTTACGAGGGTACTACGTTTGTGCGCGCGCGGAGAGCTATTTACTATACGGATACTCGGCTGCGGACAGACATTTGGCCGGGGAGGGGAGGGTCGAAGGATTTAGCGATGTTATCGAGATTGTTGCGGTTCGTTAGTTTTGTTCCTTTGTCGGGTCCTCTTTGGGGATATACGCGCGCGCGCGCGTGTGTGTGTGTGTGTGTGTAATTGTGAATAATATTGAGCATTGTATGTGTGTGTGTGTGTGGGGGGGGGGGAAGAAGTAAAAGAAATACTTAGGGGCCCCGGGCGGCGTAGGGACGGACGGCGGAGGGAGGACGGTCGGTTATTCTAATTTATTCCTTTTAGCTCGGCGATCGCGCGGAACCCATTAATCCCGGAGACCTCGGGACAGCCAGAAAATCCACCGGAATCGGTTGCGTTTTTACCCTTATACACGTACCCCCTTTCCGCCGACGGTATATATATATATATATATGCGGTTCCTCCCCTCTCACCCAGCTCACCCCCCCGGCCGACGCTACACTATATTAACCCGTAAAAAGTTTTCCTTTCCGAACGCAACCATATATATACACACGTACACACACGCGCGCGCGCTTATATAATAATATGTATATATAAGTATAAGTATATGTTTTCGGAACGGAATTCGCGTGTGTGTATGTGCGCCGGAATACATTACCGGGGGGGGGGGGAGGGTGGGAGGGCCGCAGACAAGCTCCATTAGCTTCCGGTTTTCCAAAAAAACGGGACCGAATCGTCCTTGTCCGATCGCTTTTCTATCCTCGCGCACCGCGGCTACAGGGCGGTATACGAAACACACAATACAGAGGGTATATATACAGGGCGCATCATCGCCAATTACGACATTGCCGTTCGTACGAGTCGCGAGTTTGAAAATTAATTTTCTTACACTACCGTGCAGACCCGCCTATAATATATATGGGCGCGTACAAACGACTACGAGTGTCAAATGTTTTTTTTAATTTTGGGATGTGTATTCTTGAATAGTTCTGTCGTTCGAACACTTTTGTACGCACTTGCAAACCATTATACTGACATAATCGAACCAATCGATTGTACCTATAATACGACTTTGAGTGATTGCAAATAAACGATTCACACACGATAAAATGATTTTTGTCGAATTCCAGAGAATTCGAAAACTATTAAAATATGTGAATTCAATCGGCTAACGCTTTTCAAGTAACAATCTTAAAAACTACATACAGTTCAGCTGTATATAGGTAGTTATATAGTAAGCGCCTACGTATTATTTTCGGAATTCATCAAAAAACATTTATTATTCTGTCGATAATACACCCTGTATATTATATATGTGTTTTTTTTACCACACTATATCAATACGTCTTGCTGGTTTCTTTTCCTGTGTTGGCGGTAGGAGGGGGGAGAGCAATAAGACCCGGGGACGCATAAAATACCAAAACCGTTTCCAATATGGAAATTCCTTTTAAACGGGTCTTTTTTCGATTTGCGTGCCCATTATGTAATAACATAATAATATATATTGTACAATGTACTAAGATGTTTATATGTTCCGCAGCTTTTACCACACGATACATACCAGAAGTAAACGTAAACTAATGAAATATCGACAAAACGAATCCTTTTAAAAGAATATTATATTACATATTATGATTTATTATCATATTGTTTTACTACGATTTTTACCATAATATGCAAGTATTCGTTGCGTTTTCAGCTCGGATTACAGTGGCATCTAATTTGTTCTATACAATTTTCTCTATATAAAAAACTTATAAACTATACATGGATTAACACAAAATATAGAAATTCAATATATAAGTTTATACTAGTTATTTTCATACAAATATCATTTTTTTTTTTTTTATAACAAAGAGTCACTTATGTAACTTTAATGTAATGACACTTTGTTCGACGTAGGTTGTGCATTATTTTATTTTAATTATTGCTAAAACTTAATATTTATGTATACTTATATTTAACCATCACACATGTCAACTTGTTCTCATCCAAATCTATCTATGATTAGAAACAGTAAAATCATTTGTTAATTTAAAAAAAATAAAATAAAATCGAAAAATTACCTATCTATTTGGTTATAGATGCAATTTGCTACCGGAAACCGGGAAAACATTTTAACAACCGGAGCATTCCTATCATTCTAAAAGAATTTGCGGGTACTTTTTGAAGTTTTGTTGGAATTCGATTTTCTTTATATTTTATACAAATGAATATTTACTAAATCACCTTTTTGCTATGCTTCGTTTATAATTTGTTAATACGCGTTTTAAGAATCGCCCTCCAACAAAACATGGTTTAACTTCTTGTCTTTCAAACAGTGGTAGAATTTTGTTTCTATACGTTCTTTTAAAGTTGTACGGCATATGAATTGCGTAAAGGTGTTTTATTTTTATTTTTATAAATATCTTGATTACACAACGATAAAAAAATGATACCTACATTGGTCGGTCAATTTTAAAAATATATTTAAATATTTTAAATTTTTCTTAAAAGTTCATAAAAATCGCACATACAAAAGGACCTCGTGACTGCCGTATACTAAGAAGTATTACATTATTAAGTAATTTCTTACTTTTTCGCTGGGCGGTCTTGTGGTTGTGTGAATCGTAAATAATTAAATGTGTACATGTCAGCGATCTATTTTTCAACCAGGAAAAAGGTATATTTTTTACTCAAATAAACGAGTCTAATTCCAACAGAACGTCAAAATGCGTACTCTATAATAATACATTAAAAACATTAATATATTCTTCACAACTCTCTCTCGAGGTATCGTAGTATCGTACCAAGAATATTTCGAATATTATTTCTAGTTAATCAATATTATTGTTATAAAATATTTGTATTGGAAATCCAGTAAATTTTTTAATATTTAAACTACGATTATTACGATAAAATGAAAATTAAAAATATTCTTAGTACGGTACCTCAAGAAAGCTCTAAAAAATACAGAAATGTCTTGAATATTAATGTCGGAATTAATATATCGTCTCGATCGGATAAAAATAGAGATCGCCGTTTTTGACATAATATACTATAATAGAATAATTTTTGGTAAATATTTAATTGTAAGAAACTAAAAACTATGAATAAATAAAACATTTTGAAAATCTAATTCCAACAAAACTTTGAAAAAGTTTTCATCTTTTAAACGATGTATAATTTATGTCTGAATGTTTATTGTAGACTTAATTAGTAGCGTTTGGATTACGAAAGTATCTGTACTATTTTGCTACGAAAATTTGTTAAATTTTTAGTCTTAAGTATGTACTTAATTTTTATATTTTCAGAACATTATTATAAAATATTTTGCATCCTCAGAAAGAAATTTTAGCATGAATAATAACGAGAAACAAAATTATTTTTATCCACAACATATTTTTCAATTTATAAATTTTTCCTAATTTTCTAACCGTATTATGAAAAAACTTGACTGTAAGATTGTGATCGTTATTTTTAAACATATTTATTAGCAAATTAAGAATATTTTAAGTAGGTAGAAATAAACTACAGGATAGTGAGAGTTGTAAAGTATAATATTAAAATATTGATTTGGCAGACTTTGAAGTTTTAATTGATTAATTTACTTTAAATATTTATTTAAAAATGTTTATTGTTATTTTTTAAACATGTTTATTTTTAGCTTTGAGTAAAATTGCATACCTATATATTCTGTCCAATTTTCAAGTATCTATTTAAAAACAATATTTTAGGAATATTATGAAGAAATGATGAAAAAAAAATGAAATTATGAAGAAATAACCATTATATTTTGAAACCATTCTCTTCACATTTTTCGATAGTTTTTACTTATGTGATTATCGAAAATTTGACAATATTTACCATTTAAAAGTACCACGATAATAATATTTTCTGCTGAAAATGAGTCCAAATGAAAAAAATGTTGGAGAAAAAATTAATCAGAGAAATATGTGTAATAATAAACTGCATGGTAAAACGAAGATAATAGTATATGTCGCTCTACTCAGAATCTAAAATTTAGTCATAATAGTTTTGAAAACATTATTGTTTACTATTTTAAGTTATTAACATTCTGTCTCTAGTTATTATTGTATAAAAATTCCATCTACGAAAATTCATTATAGGCTTATAACAGTGGTCACCAACTAGTTTCCACGAGAGTTCATTTTTAAAGTCGTCAAACTTTCCGCGGTGCAATATATCACAATAATTGTCTATAAAAAGTTCATAATTTCATTTTAAAATGGTAAATTGGTAAAGAGGCCAAAGAAACAAAGTCTACCAAAATTTTCGGTGGATATCCAAAAACGGGACCCCACATTCAAAAGGGAGACAAAAGCGCCCCGTAGTTTGGGGGGACAACGGGATGCACTAAAAAAAAAACGATCAAAAACGAAGTGAGGTTACTCTAGTATAGTTAATACATGTATTAAAAGTGTATGTCAATGTGACGGTGCTTGACTATGGCGAGGTTGTGAGATGAAACCGATCAACTAACCGGCACTACATTTATATAAAGATATAAAAATTTATATCAGAATTTATTTACTCGACCATAATGGTTTGTAAAAAATGGGCAGGACTATTTTCCTTCAAAATGAGATTGTATTTTCTTTCGATGTCCATTTTCGTCCTCCTCCAAAAAAATAATTTCCATTTACCTCCACAAATAAAATATAATTTTCCTCCAAAAATGTACCTATTTATTTATGTATTTTATATATAAATAAAATAATAAGTAATACACTATACTTATTCGTTTTTTTACATCAATACTGCTACTGCAAAAAAAAAAAAAAAATATATATATATAAAAATGACAATTAAAAAAAAAATCAAGTAAAATTTGTTTTACTATTATCATAGAAATTTTGTATATTTATCAATATATTGAATTTTCAAGTAAGTGCCTATATGAGATTGAAAAATTATTTTGAAAATATATAAATATAACAATAATATAAAAAAAAATTAATTTTATTAGTATGTTTTTATTTATTTTATATTGCATTACATTTTGTCTTTTTCGTTAGATTAACGATAATTATATAATATAATATATTATAAATAAAACTATGAATACCTGCTATCAGTGTTTCCGCAAATTTCGGAGGAAACTGTTTTTTGGAGAAAAATTAATACGGCCTAAAGAAATGCGTCCGAGGTCCGTCAGTTGATAATCCATATTTTTAGTAGTTCTGAGGGAGGGTTCAGAGCGACATACGGTAAGCAAGGGTATAAAACTTTGAAGCACCATATAGGGCCGCTTAGGGCAACTCGCGAATTGCGGGGACGGACTTGAAAATTCTTGCAAATTAAGGGAAATGTTTTGACACCACTTTCGACTCTCCAGGGCAACATGGTAGGGCTGCGTGAAGTCGGCCCTACCTTTCCATATAACTCACGATATCTCGGCTAATAATAACTCGCCAATTACGGGAACGGACTTGCAAATTGTTGCGAATTACTCGCGAAACATTTGCGTAATTTTCAAACTGATCGGATAATATTACGGTAGGGCCAACTTGACGCACGTGGTGGGCGAGGTCCAGAACTAAAATCCCGTAAACACGTGTAGAGATACGTGTCTGTGGACCGCTGGGCTCAGTCAGAGATACGCCTCCGTACTGTCACGCTCGTACATAATATATTATTATTATTATTATTATTATTATTGTTGTTGTTGTACGGGATATAAATTATTATTGGTCGTAATTCGGGAAGGGGAAAGTGGCGGGGAAAACCGCAACGGGGCGCGCAGCCGGAAAGACGATGGAAAACAATATTGCCGGAGGTTTTATATAATATAATATAACATACACTCGGGCGGCACGTCCCCGCCCACCCCGCCACGCGCTACGCGAAGGGTGTGCAACTGCCGTCGGACTAAACCGAAGAAAAGGAGCTTTGGCTTTCGCCGCGGGGGCGTCAGACCGATACCACTTAACCGTCTACTAAGTAGCTTAAATCTTTTACGACAAACACAAACACTTTATATAATAATGTGTGTATGTGTGTACACGCACGCAGCAGTGAGGTTATACATATACCGCGGTATCCTCCGTGTCCCGTATATATACGGGCGCGTTGCACCACTGTGGCGTCGTACCGCGCGCACCCTTCGCCGGTGGCGATAAAAAGGGTGTCATCCCCTTTACTTATATATTATATATAAATACGGCGTGGTCCGTATAATTCATAGGATAACTGAGATTTTCGACTTTCTTCCGTCTTTTTATTGTTCTCGGTTATATATATATATATATATATATTATATATAGAGTTAATAAATCAACACAGTCCTTTACCGCCACTGCTGCTGCTACAGCGTCTCATATATATATATATATATATATATACACTAAATACACACATATAGTAGTGTATTTTCATTATATTTCTGGTAGGAGGTCCACATTTTACTGGAAAACAAAAAAATTAAATATAATCACTATAGCAAGATAAAGATAATCTTTTTATTCGACAATAAGTCCGTGGACTGTATAACAATTTTGTGGATTTATAGTTTATATTTACCCATAATTTATAAACATATTTCGTATGAAATTAAAGATATTATTATTATTTTATAAGTTCTGACCATATTAATATCTACGATTTTCGGGTTTTTCGTTATAAAAACATAGTTTCGTACTTCGAGTATTATATAGGCTAGAATAATCGCAGATTACAATTTTTTATATCAGTTTAAGGCCGACAACATTTACTACATTTTAACAAAGCCATTTTATTTTTGATGTTTATATTGTATCTTTCATAAGCAATTGAAAATCGAATTAACCATTACTCACAAAAAAAATTTCGTGTTAAAAGTTATCATAAGCCCTAACAGCACAGACCGTTCCGAGGGCGACCCGTTAAGTGCGTGTTTTGGTCTTGGCAAGTGGTTCCTGCTGGGAATAATATTTAGACCTTCCCGGGAGCGGTCCGCGAGAGTTCAACTGATTTGCTAATTATTCAGGTCATATGGGTCGCCTCCCGGTAGGTACTTTTTGGAAAAATGACTTTTCGAATGTTATACATCGGAGTGTATAACACACTTTATCGTCGGTTTTAGTCCGTTCTGACTTCTGACTGATATTTATTGCGCAACGGCGATTCAATGATATTGTCCTCTCCTTCGCCATACCTGTAATCATATACAGGACATATATATATATATATATATATATATAAATCATATAGGAATTTATGTACCTACAATTCCGACTACTGTTATATTACTGTTTATGATATATAAAAAAAGCACCTATCGAATAAAATGAAATGAAATGAAATATAATCGGCATTGCGATACGATGCCCACTGGGTTCTAAAATACGTCCGAAATATTCTATCTAACGAGCGAAGTGTTTCTATCCAAAACTGACCGACTTTTTAAACTTTAATTACTAGTTTTTTAATAAGTATATTGGAAATCCCAAATAAATTTCACACCAAAATGTTATCCGATTTGATACCTAATAAATATTTTAGCTTTAAAACCACTCGAAGAATCCGTTTTAACAGTTTTGCGTAAACAGGTTTATACTAGGTAGGTACTGAAAATCGCCGGTGTAGTGTCCTCTCAACATTTCAGACACATCTAGCACATCTAGTAATGCACAAAGCAAGACCAAGACCAACATCATGGCAGTCTTGGTCTTGGTCTTGGTCTTGCAAAATTCTTGCAGCCATTTATACGTACACAAGGGGGGATACAGGGAGTAATGGGGGTAATTTCCCCCTCCGTTCACAAAAAATAATTATGTAGGTATCTGTGTAGTTGACTGTTTTCGAAAATACCGAACTTTCAAGAAATAGTAGAATATCTGTTTACCCGTATATTTGATAAACGATAATAATTTCCGAAAATATTACAATAGGATATTGATGATTGCATTACGAGAAATCTGTAGATTTGGTGTGGAATTATAAATAATGTATACCTAGAAAAAAATTGTAATAAATAACGTTATAATTATTTATTACATATTAATAATAATAATACTATTAATAATTCATTAATTTTTATTTTATTTAAAAGCAAGACTTGCAAGAGTCTTGCAGTTAAGTCTTGGTCTTGGTCTTGGTCTTTCATTATAAGTCTTGGTCTCGGTCTTGGTCTTGCATAAATTTTTATTTCAGTCTTGCTATGAAATAGTGAAATCTTGGTCTTGGTCTTGCTAGCCCTAGTACAGTCTTGGTCTTATATTTTTGCAAGACCAAGACCGAATTTGTCCATCACTAGACACATCGCGTAGAATTGTACACAGCCATTTGAGTTATCATCCATGTACAAAGTCCAAGTTGTTCATTAGTCACCATAGAAGGAGATTATGCGATAATTATTTTGACTATCTGTCGTAGACACACCTCGCGAGCGAAGTGGGCACTTCCACCGCCCATACTGTTCGGACTTTTTTTTATTTTATTCTTCTCCAAAATTTGATACATTGCTTATTTCTGAATTTAAAGGATCGTTATTTTGGCACAAAGCACGTTATTTATCCTGCGTCTCGCGAACGCGGTCATATATATCTGTACGTGAAAGTCTTGTGTAAACTTTTGAAAACCATATTATATATAGTCACTCTGTGTATACGCGTGTGCGAAAGAGTTGTTTAACGCTTCGGAGAGCGTATAAAATTTTCCCCGCAGAGTGCATGTCGGGGGGAGGGGGGTCGAAGATGACGTCTGCTGGTGGGTATTTCCCGAAGCCAACGATTTATGACCGTGTATTATAATATATATATTTCGTATGCGCTGTACAAGACGCGCGCGCGCATTATTATTTATTTACGACAACGATATATACGATAAATAACGTCGTTATATTATCTACACTATATCGTAATGTATATCAGTATATATATTTTATAAAAACGTCTTTGACACTGTGTGTGGCTTTTGGGGTGGTACTCGATGGATTTTCTTCTTCGGTCACACCCCTGTAAGTATCGCGACATGCGCGTGCGCAGAATTTTTTTTGCCCGGGTTCATACGTCAAAACTAATATCTCCTATTACCGTGTTAGTCCTTGACAATACTATATATAGAAGAGTTTTTCTCGCTTTTTACATTTTCCATTATTGAACCATAAATAAAAAGATAAACGTCTCTATAGAATAATAATATTTAATACGATTAAAACAAAAAAAAAAAAAAGAAAGAGAGACGGGGCACAAAGGTTTACGGTACTCCTACGAATTGAATGAGGGGTGGCGATGATAGTGATAGATCAACCACAGAATTCTTTTACTTGAAAAAGGTTTTAACTCGGTATTTTAAGATATTGTCCAGGAGATAATATTATTAAAGTTATAATACTGATATTTTTTTCCGACTGTTTAACCAAAACATTTTAGTTATAAAACAAGTTAAAACTTTTGGTTTGAAATAAAATTAACTGCACTTACTTAAATCATATAATTAATCATTATCAATTAATTCCATGTAAAAAACCGGTTGTATTATAATATACTTCTAAATTGTTTTTTTCTGTAAAATAATATTTGCGTAATGTTTTTTAGCCATAAGATTCCATAAATTTTAGTCTTCGACATAATTATTTACAAATTAGTACTATATTTGGGTTTTTTTATAATATTTTAAAACTCATAAGTTTTAGTCAGAGACCGTCAAAATGATTCATTCTACGTAACACATTTTTCATTACAATATATTTCAACGGAACATTACAAAAAAAAAAAAAAAAACATTATTGTAGCTTTATTTGGTATTAATGGAAACATCTCGAGATTATTTTCTGTTGCTCTTCTTTTCCACAAAATATTTTTGTGAGGCAAAAAACTCATCTGTAGGAGTTAAAATATTTTGTTCATGTTCTTAGAGATAACTACTAACGCTGTTAAGATGATTGACTATATCTGCTAAATATGCTAGTTTTTTCATTTTTAAGTACCTAGTTCACAAAATGTTATGTGCCCTTCTATACTAAAACATTTCAATAACTCTTCTTTTAGTAATAAAACACACATTAACAATTTTCCTCTTGATAGTCATCTTACATCAGTATGTAAAAGTAAACATTCATATTTTGCATCTCTGGCATTAAAAAATGATTTAAATAAACGAGATTTCAATGGCCTCGATTGATAAAATTTACCACAGTTAAAATTTGATCTAATACAGTATTTAATTCTTCTGGTAATGTCTTTAAAATAAGTGTTTCGCAATGTATGAAGCAATGCGTATGCATTGAATTAGTCTAATTTGTTTTTCTAGTGTAATAAAACCTTTAAAAGACATTACCGTAGAAGGGGCTCGATCTGTACAATTTCCTATGCACATTTCCTAGGATATATTTGATTGTTTGAAATACAAATTTACACTGTTTTAAATCAACAATAATATCCATGTAGAGACTATTTTTACAGTTTTTTTTTGTTTATATTTGAAAATATCTTATAAAATAGCACAATATATACCAACGCGTGCTACAAGATGAACTATCTCAAAGTGCCCGGGAAGTCAATGTGACCACCAAGGGAAAAAAAATCTTTTTATGTTTCGACACTGAAATACAAAATAAAATATTGATAATACGAAGGCGTATGTAGGTATAAATGATTTTATCGTACTAGCTAATAGCACGTAGAGCTTGACGATAGTGTTTTTCCCATTTGATAATAACGAATAATTATTTTAATTATTCTACATTTTTAAAAGGCAAAACGCACTCTATATGTGGGGCCACGTCATTCGAAGTTATTCGCAAATAATAAAACTCGCCAAATAATGATTTACAAAAAGGGAAATGTAGTGAAGCTTAAATTCTACTTAAATACATATTAAGCGAATGTATAATAATATTATAATAAGCTTGCAAGGAGTTGAACCTCGTTAAGGATAAATCGCTATGACGGGTCTCATACATATACGTTCGGAATTATTTCCATGACGCATGTGCGTTCGTGGGTGTTTTGTTTAACAGGATTTTGTAACGCTGTTCGTATTTAAATAAATCGTCACGTGCACTCGGGATATAATGACATTATTTTATTACGATTACCGCTGCAATGAGTGTATATGTGGTTTGAGTTAATATTACACCATTCATATGCGCACGATACGCATATAATATATGCACCTATGTGGTTGACGTGAACGCAATAATATTGCTTTTGATCAATTATTATTTATACGGGCTGGTGATGGGCAAATTCGGTCTCGGTCTTGGTCTTGCAAAAATGCAGGACCGAGACCAAGACCAAGACTGTACTAGGGCTAGCAAGACCAAGACCAAGATTTTACTATTTCATAGCAAGACTGAAACAAAAATTTATGCAAGACCAAGACCGAGACCAAGACTTATAAATGAAAGACCAAGACACCAAGACCAAGACTTAACTGCAAGACTCTTGCAAGTCTTGCTCTTAAATAAAATAAAAATTAATGAATTAAATACGTTATTATTATTACATTTTTTTTCTTGGTATACATTATTTATAAATCTACAGATTTCTCGTAATGCAATCAACAATATCCTTTTGTAATATTTTCGGAAATGATTATCGTTTATCAAATATATGGGTAAACAGATATTCTACTATTTCTTGAAAGTTCGGTGTTATCGAAAACAGTCAACTACACAGATACCTACCTTATTATTTTTTTTGTGAACGGAGGGGGAAATTACCCCCATTACTCCCTGTATCCCCCCTTGTGTACGTATAAATAAATTATTTATTCTTATTTATAACTTTGGTAAAAAAAAAAAAAAAAAACAAGGCTGCAATAATTTTGCAATACCAAGACCAAGACCAAGACCTAGATTCATTCAACAAGACCAAGACCAAGACCAAGATTGAGTCAACACGACCAAGACCAATACCAAGACTGAGTAGACAAGACCAAGACCAAGACTGCCATGGTCTTAGTCTTGGTCTTGCTTTGTGCATCACTAATACAGGCCTGTTTTGATTATTTTTCGAGACTATTCATGTATACGAACAGAGTAATAAGAAGGATTAAATTAAATACTGATCAATGGGCCTAATAAAGAATTTTCGGCGGTGGGATGGATGAATATTTGTACGACATCCGTTTGAGTACATACCGGTACATATATTTCTATAAACGTGAATGTTTAGAGAACGTTTGCGTTAGAACGACAAAAATACAAAACCATTATAACTTATTTTGGGCCATTTTTTTTTCTTTAGTTTTTATTGTTTTTTTCGTGGTTACAATTTTTACAGAAAAATAGAAAAAAATTGACATTGTATTAAAATAATATGCACAGGTACATAGTTAAACAAGTTCGGAAAGTTCACTCCGTGAGCGTACTGAATTACCGGTTTTTTAACGTATTATAAACAATGAACTATGATTTTGTATACAATATGAAAACAATTTGTTTAGCCTACTATAGAAACCTAAAACTAACAAAACGAATAAAATATATATAAATAAATATGTCTAGTACATAAATCAACAATGTACTTCGTAACTATGTAGGTACTATCATAACTATAGACAAACGGACAGACGGACGGTCACAGCGGGGATATAAGGTGTCTAAACTTATGTTTAGAAACCCAAAATAAAATATAGAATATTTTTAAAATATGTTGTAAGTAATATTTTTTATTTTATTCCATTTCATAATTTCATAAACAAAAAAATTTTTATAAATATTGTACCTATAATTAATTTCAGGAGTTCTTTTAATGGGTTCTTAGATCATATGTATTATAAGGCTTTTTCTTTTTGTGCATTTATACACTTTTCGGGTAAAAGTGGCCGGGTATGAATGAAGGAGCTTTGGGATAGAAAATAAATTTTAATTGGTACCTTAAAGAAATACATTTTTGATTTTCCCAGTAGTTTTCTTAAGTGTGAAGGAAAATAAATTTTCCTACCGAAAATAATGATAAATTGTTATAATTAAGATAATAAGATGTAGGTATTGAACTTCGTTCAGAATTGTTTTTATTATTGCAACGATTTATCTTTACTTTAAAATCTAAAATAATAACATTACCTTGGTGTATCTACTAGATCTTGTCTAGGGATTGAATAGGAACTTAATAGACCAACTTCCACCATCTATAACTAGACGGTGTTTTTATTAAAATGTTTTATTTTATATGCATCAAAACATTTTTGGAATTTTTTAGGTCATAAATACTATTTCTGAGGGTATTTTTTCATTTTTTTTTTAGACGGTTTGTCAATTATTTTAACAACCTATATTAAATCTAAAACGATTGGGATTAATTTTTATTTTATGTTTACGTGTTTCTGTTTCGAATAGCCTATATTTACTTTAAATATCATATTATCTGCTGAGTAATAGCATATCTGTGGACAACTCTGCACAGTCAAATTAAATAAGCAGTTACCTATAGATATAATAGTATGCAGATAAAAAAACAAAATTATCGAGAACATTTCGTTACCTGACAAATTAAATTATTAATAGCTGGGAATGATATTATTATTCCGATCAAGTATTTTTGACCATGAAAATTATTATTTTCGCAACGTTTATGCTGAGAAAAAATAAATGATAATAATTGTCGTATAAAAAGTAATAATAACACACGCAGGAGTTTAACAACCTACAAATGTAAAATGAGTACTACCAAATAAATAATAATAATAATAATAATATCAATGAAAACTGAAAAAATAATATTAGATTAAACTTCTGCAATCTATATAGCTTACATACATATTACACACATATCATTAAATCTATAACATTATACATAAATGACATGAATTTAATTACAAATTTTTAATGATATAGTCGAATATAATATGATTGTTTCCCATGATTAGAGCGTGGTAAATCATTATATTTTTCAAAACCAGTTTCAACAACATATAGGTACCTACGTAAAAAACAAATAGAATATACGGTGTTTCGTAAAATGTTCTAGTTTAACGTCAATATTCCTCTATAGAGTGTGTCCCATAAGTCCCTTAATATCCAATAAGTAGTTAGGTAGATAACCAATATTTTCGAATGAGATATTTTTGATAACGAATCTATGAGATAATTCCAATTTGACGGCATAAATAAAAATAATAAAAATAAACATGTACATAATATTATTAATTTTAAAAATTTAATTTAACTTTTGAAAATTTAAAATTGCCATTTTATTAACCTTTGCTGTTTGTTAAGTGAAAAATTTTTTTTAGATTGAGTAAAAATTGACTGAATTAGAACTATTATTTTCGTTTCATTCGTAAAAAAAAAAAAACCCAAAATATATTGCATTTGTCCAATTCAATTTATATTTTTAATGCTGCTAATCTATAAACAAACAGATCTATAGGTACTTATTGGAATAGCTTTATGTATAATTTAAAATTAATTACATTTTTTAAAACCGAAAGGTACTATTAGTAATAAAATAAATATATGAAATATATTAATGGGTAATTTCAAAATTGTTTATTTTTTCGTATTCAAATTGAATTTGATTTAGACACAATCAATCTGTTTTATTTTATTTTTTTTGCTATATATAATATGTACCTATCTAATAGAAATAAAAAATTAACATGCCCTAGCATGGTTAATATTTTACCAAATTTATATATATTTTTTTAATTGTATAAAAAAAGCAATAAAATGATATTATTTTAACATTTTTAGAAATAAAACCCTTAAAAACAATTAAAAAAAAAAAAAAATCATTTTGTGATTTTTTGACGGCCGAAAAACTGCATTAAAAATTATTGGTTTGTTGCAAAGTAACTCGAAAAATGTTACGGGATTATGAGACACACTGTATACTATAATTGATTCGTTTTTATTTTACCGACTATAAAATAATATATTTCCCGTGGAACATATTTGATTTCCGAAGTAGATACTGCAATTATCTATCTATATTATATAGATATTATAGCTGGTATGTAGTATTCGAAACAGAACGCGCATAAATAGCCACTCATAAAATTAATTTAAATATAACCTGAAATTATATTAATACACGATCTTCATAATAATAATAATAATAATAATAGTATAATAACATATTAATATAAGATCTGGGATTCAGGGAATGGAAAATGGAAAAAAAAAATGTAAATTATCTAACTGACGCACTAAAAAATAATGTCTTTCTTAAAAATGTATAATAATCACTTGAAATTTTAACACGAATTACGAGTAAAAAAAATATCGAATAATAATATGATTACGCAGAAAAAAAAAAGAATAATCGAATTGGTCAGATGCACAGATTAAACGAAAATATACGAATTTATATTATTGTTCATTTTATTAATTATCGGTTTATAGTGTTTGTTGTCAAATCTAAAGTCACTATTTTACTCGTATTTTATAAGACAATAATTTGTATGTCTGTATAAATTGTATTTATTTTAGAAGGAGTAGGGCAAGTGCTTTGGAGTAAAGATCTTTTTGATAGCAAATCGATACTAATTGGTACCTTAAAGCGATCATTTTTAGATTTTCTCAGTAGTTTTCTTAAACGTAAAGGAAAATTACATTCTATAATTGGGAATATTTTATAAATTCAGGGAATTAACAAAATAAAAATAAAGTTATCACGGTTAGGTACCTATTTTTTTAATATTAAACCGAACTTTGCTCAGACTCGTCATTTGAATGCAATGATCGATCGTTGCTTTCAAAATTAAAAAATTAAATAAACTTGATTCAATCGTTATACATGTGGATTATATTACGTTCAATACATTAAAAATGAAATCGTTCACGTTCACGTTTAAATGTATTTAAAGGAAACACGTTGACACGTTCACGTTCTGTAAAAAAAATGAACGCGTTCATCTGGCAGTTAATTTAATCAGTTAATTATTAAGAAAATATACATTTTTCTTGGATATACAATACTAAAAATTACCGATTCATAGAAACTATTGTTTTCATTTTGTAGAAAACCCAAGGAAATTGGACTTTTAAGTATTATATTTAAATCCAATAAAGTATATATGACGAAATTTTGATATATTTTAATTTAATTTGAACGGCCTAAAAAACCGTTGAAATTCCTTAAAAATACGAACGTCGATCACGTTCACAATATATGATCGTAAACGCATTAACCTCGGCGTTCATGAATGCCGTTCTTTCCGAACATTGCATATAATACCAAATCGATTTTTCGGATTTAGAAAACGTTCGTTAAAATGATATGCAATGGGGTTGTTCTTTTAGCCTGACAATATGTTTAGACGACTAGAAAATAATAAAAACCAAAGAAAATGCGAATAATTCTACGACTAGGACGTATACATGTAGGTACATACACACAAATATAATATATATAATATATTATACACACATTGTTGTAACTACTATAATATTATACGTATATATAAAGAACGGAATAAAATCTATTGGAATCGGGTAAAACCAATTCCGCCGGGTAGAGGCCTGGGGGTCGATGATTTTCGAAATCGTTTCCGGTGTCGATTCGAATTTGAATAATTCATCTCGAGAGAGTTCATGGTAAAATAAAAAAAAAAATAAACTAAAAAATAAAGAAAGACGTTTTCTCCCCTTTCGCCATGTATAATACATATTATACACGCACCGGTGTATTATTTTTGCACCTTTCAAGTCGTCTGCACACGAATACACAATATTATATTAGAATCAAATCGAAAAAAAAAAAAACTCACAAATTGCTGGTCAAATAATCTAAAACATACCAGCTGGCCGGTGCACTTGTCTCGAAACGGTCGAAACGTGTTTGATGTTATCGACCGAAAATGATTATTATTTGAGAGTGGGTGAAATTTCATAGACTATATATATTAGGTATAGTAATATATATTTTTCTTCCGGTTCAATGGTACAACGTATGCATTTTGAATACGAAATTGAATCATCATTAATATAGTCGAGAGCCAAAAAATGTATATATTACAGTGATCGCCATTAAACATAAAATTTAGAATGGTATGTATATAGTTTCATACGATTGTAAATAGGTACTTATACTTATACATTTTAAAATTCACCATTACTATATTGTATTATTGTTATTTGTTGTTTTAGTTATTTTAAGTTTATAAGTCAAAACTTTAAAATTGTCTGTTACTTAAATTTTAATATGAGTATTAGTGAAATTAAAACTATGAATAATTATGCTACACCTACCTCTTCTCTACTAAAAATTTACCAAATTTAAATTTTAGTAAACAAAAAAAAAATAAATCAACATAATCATAAAATTATAAGTTCTGTCCCCGCTCAGAATCTAAAGCTATTGTGTTTTATATGATTTAGACTTTATTACACTTTTATTAAAATATTTTTCGGTCTTTAAATTTAAAGTTATCAATGTTATTGGATAAAAAAAATTTCAAAATCAATAATTTTTCCAAAATTTGTAAAAAAAAAAAGTATATATAGTTCACTAGTGTATACTAATATCTTCTGTGAAAACCTAAATAGGACCAATATTCTCAGAGTAGTCATAAAAGATTTGCACGAACGTACTTATATATTCTAGTTTTATTTTAAACTAGCTAGAAAACAATATTCTTTCATACAAATTAAACGATGAAGTTTAGGTGGGTAGGTATAATAATAGTACACAAATCAAGTTTAACGACCGAAAACAATTTTTCGGTGAAAAAAAATCAACATAATTGACATAAAACCGAGGGATTGAAGGGATTGAGCCGAGACTCGAAAGATAAATTTATTTACGCCGACAATGTACACTTTAAATGCGTACGAGTAATTAGTTAAACACAGTGGTCGAATGGGAAAAATGGAAGAAAAGGCACTCTCGGGTTTTCAATAAATGAGCGTTCCCTCAAACCATATGTATACTCCGTAAAAAACAATTATCAGTAAGGATGTTCTGGAAATATTATAAAACAGTAGAGGATCTCTGTCCCTCTGCGCACTCCTCGCCCCCCCCCCCCGCAAACCATAATTCGAGCACCAGTTAAAGATACAAGTAAACACAAAATGTTTTAAATACTTTTCTAAAGCGTTCTAAAAAAAAAAATGTACTCTTATTCGAATATAGGCACCCATTTGCTAATAGTATAATGACATTGAAATATATTTTTCGAGCGAGTGAATATAAGAAAATAAATGAGAAAATATCGTTATAATAACAGCTCGCGGAAGAGCTGGGCTAATCGCATCGAAAGGGGCGTTTGTCGATTCCGCCGACTAAATATTTCGAAGTCGACCAACGGACAAATTTAGTACGTAAATCAGGGATTATTAATGGATACGTTTGCACAGATGTATGCATTATATTTTTTCGATACCTATGTTATATTTTATTCGATCAACACTATGATTTATGGTACTTACCTATACCGCGAATACCTTAGTATAAAATGCAACTCGACTCAAAATGAATTAGTATAATATGAAACGAATTGTAAAAATAAAAAAAAAAAAAAAAAACGTTACGTTAAAAACTTTCAATAGTCACATAGTGTTAAATTATATATAGTATGTATATATAATTAAAAGTTCGGAAGATCGGAATCGATGGATCCATCCGGCGCGGAGTCGATACATAATTTTTACGGACTACAGTTAGTATTAGATAGTTTTTTTTTTTTTTTTTTTTTTTTTTATGAACAGTATAGTCGGCGGAGTGGGGATAATACGTATAACCTTTTTTCGAAACCGGAAGTTTCGATCGAGTAGTCGAGAAATCCCCGTCAAAAAAAAAAAAAAAAAAAAAAAAATTTAAAAATGCGGCGGCGGCGGCGGCGGCGGCGGGTCTTCCGGTTCTCGGAGATATTATAAACAAGTTTGTCGCCGCGTCGGTGACGGGTCTATTAAAACTGTTTTATTCGACGGGCCGCCGCACCCTCCGTGCAGCGAACGGCATATCCCTGGACCCGGTCCAATTACGTCGAGTTATTATACTACGCGTCCCTTGTACGCCGGGTAGGAGGCGTGCGGAGTAATGGCGTTGGTCCGCTGCAGAGGTGTAGGCGGTGTGTACGGTATATAGCTAAAAACACTTTATGAATACGTAATAAACCCGCGGGGAGAACTGCAGAGAGCCGAGTCTGTTTAAATCTAATATTTGCGCGCCGGGCGCGTCGTACCGTATAGTCACGGACGCGTTAAAAACACGGGCTGAAAAGCCGACAGTATTTCGAGCGGTCCTCCCCCCTACCCCATGACGATACGACGCTTGGTCGTCATTTCGAATTCCGTATATGACATTATAACGTTATAATCCAATCAAAACCCATCCATTCCCTCCCGCCATATACCGAAGATATATACGAGCCCCGCGAACCGGACGAATATAATCGTAAAATATATAGGTAGGTACACCTAATATTATATAAACATAACGTATGCGAAGGGTCCGGGGAAGGAACAAGAATAGTCCGTTTTATTATTTCTGAGCGTAGCGAGGGGAGCTAGTGGTTTTACAAATGATGTTTATTTTTATTTTTTTCTCTGTTAACAAATTTACTACCAGAAGGAGTGCTCCGATCTTTACACTCATACTCGTACCCGGTTTCTGGTAGCAAATTGCATCTAGTTGGTACTTTCGAGAGGTCATTTTTCGATTTTCATAATAGTTTTTTAACGCGTAAGCAAAAACTACCAAAAAATCACGAAAAACACGATTTCGTAAAATCGAGAATTTTAATTTCGTCGTCATTTCGAAAATAATGACTTTATAATCTTGAAATTTTTAACCGAATATTTAATTTAGTAATATATTTACGTTGATTAAGTTTTTTGAAATTTTTTTGAAATTTTGGTCTATTTATAGACATTTTTAGTTTTCGAAGTTTTTAAGTCCTAAAAGGAGTAATTTTCGGTTTTAAGTTCTGAAAATTTTATACAGCGTTAAATATACGTTACTCTAACTAAATTCAAAAAATCTTAAAAATCCGATGTCACAATTTTTTTTTATA
>JAIPRL010006705.1:0-21526 GCA_025469235.1 Pemphigus obesinymphae
TACAATTTATATAGTAATGCATATGAAAATCTATATTTGGCTTATAAGTATTTACTAACTTTACCGGTTACTCAAGTAGCATGTGAAAGGTCATTTTCAACATTAAAGTATATTAAAAATCGGCTGAGAAATACACTAACTAATGAAAATTTAGAATCATTTATGTTGATGGCAGTAGAAAAAAAGGACATTAGCTTCTATAGACGATGATGTATTGATAGATAAAATTGGAGAGACCAGTGAAGTCATGAAAAAACAACTATTGTTATAATAAAAACAATATATTTTTTTCTGTCTTCTTAATTACTCAATGAAATAATTTTATAACTTTATATGTAAAAAGATTTTCAAAGTTAACTGTAGTTTAAATTAAAATAATATAATATTAAATATTATAAATACAATATGTACACAAAGAATATTTTTAATTTTATTAAAATACACATACACCTTTGTTTATGTATAATGTGTTTAATATATTAAATAAATTATCTATAAAAATATTATACATACTTAGTATCATTGATTATAAATTCACGTATAATCAACTTGATTTTTAATGAATGCTAGTATGAAACAATTTTAAAGGGGTAAAATTAAATAGGTACTATACACTACTACATGTCTAACACGTTTGTGTGTATGGGGGGGGGGAGTTATACCCCAATTATTCGACACAACCTTTTTTCAGTAAAAATAAATTATTTGTTAAATTTTTGCTTATTTAAGTTGGTAGTTGACAATTAGTTCAGATTTCGTAAATCAGTCAACAAATGACTGCAAAAAAGTTAGATCTTTTTTTTTTTGTGACACCTCCCACCACATAATTCTTGGAGACGGCCCTACCTCCTTGGCCTGACAAAAAAAAATTCCCGGCCTGAAATATTGACCCAGTCCGCCCCTGCATTCACTTGTTAGTTGTTTACCTGTTTTTACTCTACACAACTTCTATTATGTTTATTGACTGTCGTTTTTCGGAAACCCGATTACATTTTCATTAACAATTCAATAACAAAAAATAATAATAATGTTATGAAAATTAATTTTTTTTTTTTTAAATCAAATTTTTTTTGCATATCTTTTTATTTTTAAGGGTTGTTGAGCATATAAATCCGGGCCCCAGTCATAAGTGTTGTAGGTTTTGTTGTTATTTACATGGGATTGGAAACGTCGATTTACTGTTTCTCTCTTATTACGTACGTAATATAGACAATTTCGACGTTGTTCATACTCTCACGTCCCCATCGATCTAATGATGCTATAAGCTGGATTCTGAAAACTGGTCTGAATGCTTCTTTAGAACGACTTTCCCGCTTTTTTCATTGTTTTCCATAAAAATTTAATGTGTAAATTTGTGTAGGTACCTATGGTGACCAGATATAAAAATACAAAATAAAGTACATTTTACAATTTATCCTCCTTTATAATAAAAAAAACCTCTCCCCCAAAGGATCGGTCAATGTGTAAACAATGTTAGGATGTTCTTCATAGCCAATATAGTCTCATCTTCATCAATACAAGGTTTTTTTTTATTTAATTATTTTTTATTTCTATTTATATCCCCTAGAAAAATCCGAATATTTGAAATAATTGCATTACATGGTTAACTTATTAGTTTCATTCCCCCAACCCTCATCACTCGTAAAATAGGTAGGTACCTGAAAATAGGTATTTAACTGTAAAAAATTTTTAATTTTGTATAGAAGAAAATATAATATATATTCAATACACATACAAACATCGGCCCCCCTCACCATGGACACAGGTCAAATACACCATTGGTATCTTTATGATGAAAATATTTTGAAACTGAATACACCGAAAATAAATGAATTTTTAAAGGTGAAAATTCTAAGTATACTAGTGTAGTACTATGTACTAGACATTATTATATCGTGGTTCATACTAAAGTGGTAAAACATGATCCTTTACTAATAAGCATTAGGTCGAACCATAAAATTAAAAAAAAAAAAAAAAAGAGTACAGTTGCATGTATTTAACACTATTGTTAAGGACACTAGGACAATAATGTAACAAAAGAGAGTACTGTCCTACGAAAAAAAGTACACCTGGTCACCATATATAGGTTTACCTAAATATATTAATTTATTAGTTTTAGTGGGCTCGAAGAAATAAAATCAAAAATGTGAAAAACCCTATCTAAAGCAGACATCACGACGAATTCAGATAAGTTTTCAAAATTGTTAACGCTTCAATATATCGATGATTAATAGGTACGTTGAAAATATAATACATCTAATATGCTATACCTACGTATACCTATGTAGATATAGGTAGGTACCTATATAATGTGATCAGTAGCTGTTATAAGGGGTGCGATAGGTGGACGTCCTTCTTGCAGGGATTTGATTTTTTTAAATTTAGAATACCGCTTGCCTAACAGCACCGACATCGTATCTGCAAATTTTAGAATTTAATTTTTTGATACTGAAATATTTAGAACTTCCTTAATCATATTTTTCGTTTTAACCGTGTTTACCATATGTTTATTACGTCAATACACGGCGCACGGTGGATGTACTCGTAAAACAACAGATTGATCGATAGACGCTATCAATAGCATATAGGTAGTTATTATACTTTTGGTTTTCACATAATAAATCAGAGCCATAGCAAGATTCGAGATAGTGCCCTTGACAAAGAACCGAATTTCCACCCCTAAATTGGTAATAAGGAAAAAAAATCAACAATTTTTTTGGAATTGCGCCCCCATTCCTTAAAAATCTTGTTAATAAGCAAAAAAAGAAACCCATCAACTTACTTTTACAAGATTTTGCCCGTCGAATTTTCACCCCCCAATCTTAGAAATTTAAGGATAGATATTATTGAATTTCGATTTTTGTGCCCGCTTTTCTGTTACGCTCTTGGCCTGGGCCAGTTTCGCCAAGCCCTTGTTACAGCTTTGTAATAAATAATAATATATCAGTTTATTGAGAAAACCCGAACACTGCAACTATTTACATATTGTATGCTATGGGTAGGCGTATACTTTCTGTATTATATTATATTTACTTTTACGACAGATAACTGACTATTTGAAAATCATATGAAAATATTATAAAACACAAGTGATTTATTAGTTTATAAAAATATTTATTAGTTACTTAAAAATGGCTTTATAAAATGACGTACCTATATTATTTTATGCGCAATATTATAAAAGAAATATTATTAGGTACCTAAGCAAAAATATTTCAATATTGGCGGTTCAGTCGCCATGGGTGGCCCCGGCCCAGTATAAATATGGAAAATGATGGTAAATTTAAGTAGGTTAACTTTGAAATTTAAGTCCTGTCGAAAAATGTTGATTTAATTATTGTTCGTAACCTATTAAAATACATAGGTAAGTACATACGTTACGACAAAATATTGGAAAATTGAGTCATAGCACGCAGCGTATACCTAAATACTATATTGTAGTGTACCTACCTACTTAGGTAACTCATATGTTTCAAATCGTTATAACTTAAAAAAAAAACACTAGATACCGACTTATTTAGATTGTAGTTTTGAAATTACGTGTTTTTTTACACATATTATATTATTGGATATTATAATTTATCGGATCAATGTATTAATAAAACCACGACTCGTAAGGAGATTTTAAAATTAGAGATACGTGTTGTTTACGTGAACGTAACGAAATGTTCTGTGTTAGCAGAGGCGTGTAAAACTACGCCAAAAAAACGTAAATAAGCAAAAAAAAAAAAAAGTCATCGACTAATACGCAGGCATTTATACGCGTTATTATATTATAGGCTTTCAACATTTTTCGCCAGCCAAAATATATACGCCACCCAACAATTTTACGCTTGGAGATCAAATCCGTTTACGCCATCCCCCTTAGTTTCGCAATTGTATATGTTGGCGGTTTCCATGTTTATTGTTTGATGGCTGAAAATTATGTAAGATAGCAATTATATCAAGATGAAAATGTAAGTGGGAAGATGTTCGTGAACGAAGCGATCGTTTTTTTTTTTTTAATTTTTTGGGCCGGTGTCAAAACTTCCCTTTTCCCTTCAAAAACCGAAATCACGCCACTGATTTTGCCCCTCGCCCCTTGAACATCATGTATAACCGTCACTGTATGTGATACCGTATCACTGATACGAGTCATAGAGAGAAACAGAAAATCACCGTTTCCAAACCACCTTAAGATTAAGAATAGGCATAGATAGTTAGATACCTACTCGTTTATATAAACAAAATAGAAATTTGCTCGGTTTTGTACAAAATATTTCGTACCTATACCTACATATACCAGCCAGGGGCGTCATTTTAGTTTTTTTTCTGGGTATGCAAACTTTAGGCAGGCCAATTTTAACATTTCACCGAGCTGTTTTTTTAAATACAAGTATATACCTTTATATATATAAATGTATGTATGAAAATAATATAAAATTAATATTCACATCATATATGAATACATAATACATTTATAAGTTAATTGTGACAGCACATTGAAGCATTAATGGAAGCTCAATTATTAACATTTTTAAGTTAGTGATGCCGTCGCACACCCTGCCATCATCCCAAATGACGCCCACGATATAGATACTTAATACTACCTATTAGGAAATTAATATACGAGAATTATTTTAACCCTTTCATTTCCAGAATTATTATTTTTAATTTCCTGCTGAGGCTTTTTACATGCAAATAAATTTTTTTAATGAAAAAACACCCACTAAAAGTTTAGATACTGACTAAAAATGATGAATAAAAACATTGATAAATATTTATACAATGTACCTACTACATAATAAATCAAAATATCAGAGTCATCCGAAGTAAAATTAAATTAATATTGTACTATATATTAGTACCTACTTATATATGTATATTGTATATGGTAGGTACTTACTACTTATGGAACATTTTTTATAGTACCTAGGTAAGTACATCTAAAATTTGCATCGCCACTTTTTAAAATTAGGATTTCACTAAATTTATAATTATTATAGTCGATGCTAAAACATCGTTTTCCTTACCACGTTTCAAAAATATTAGAAATTTTAATATTCATGGAAATACACGTTTCCCCACTATTTAATGGCCAACAATTTATTCAACACAGTCAGTAACAGTCACCGACACGTGAAACAGTAAGCTTATCAAGTAAAATCCAAAATTTTTTTATCTACACAAACGATTATATTTATTATAAGATAAACATTGCTGTATTCGATCATTTGTAGTGTAATCTGTACGATAATTAATTTAATATATATATATACCTAGGTAACAATTTAAAATGTGCGTAACGAGTTGCATTGCGTTACACCGACGATTTTCAGTACCTACCTAGTAAAAACATATTTACCTATATAAAACTGTTAAAGCTAATTCTTAAAGTTATTTTAGAGTTAAAATACCTATTATAATTGCCACAAATCACAATGTTAAAATTGTACAATTTATTGCTCTATTTTCGGCGATTATTCGATTAGGGGTCGTACATTAATTACGTAAGGACGATTTTGGTAATTTTTGACTCCCCTCCCCGCCAACCGTAAGGACACATGCAATTTATTGAATCTCCTCCTTCTTCTATTACCTAAGATTTTTTCAAGAATTTCCCTAAAAGACGCGAAAAGAGTTTGACGACGGACACTGTGAATATGTGAAACAAATATATATATATACCTACATTCGTGACGATCTACGATAGACACATTGCGGACGTTCGTTGTACGCACGAAAATGCTATAATAATACATATGACATATCATGCGAGTAACCGAGTAGTATATGCGACAATAATATTACGCTGAGAACAGCTCTCGAGATAATGCCACGAAAACATGATATCCACACGTCTATAATAGTAAATCAGTCGCTGCTGTTATATTGGGTTACGCGCACGCTAAAACAGTATAATAAATTTACTGAACAATAATATAACATTTTTATCGTCGTCAAAACTCGAAAACCGTATCACAACCGCAGTCTCCGCAGAACGAAATATTATTATTGTTTTATTTTTTTTATTTTTTTTTTCTATTGGAAAATCATTTTTCGGAATCTTTACCCGCCGCCATGTACGCTCTGCAGACCGTTGGAAGTACGACCAGCTCCGTCAAAGGTGATGATAATATTATTATGTAACATTTTACGGCCAGTTTTCATTATTCGATGATATTCGACGATCGCAAAACTAACTTCATAGTTCATATATTCGTAACTATACATAGCGTGTGATTTTGTCGTTTTCAGATGATACGGAAGTGTTGGAATTAGAGGACGCCGAAAATTCCATAGTAGATCAGATCATAACCAACAGTAACGCAGTTAAACGTTCGGGAAACCTGACAGCAAGTAAGTTTGTTTGTTTGTTTGTTTGTTTTTTTTTTTTTTTTTACATAATTTAGTAAAATATAATATGTGGAGGCATATCAAATAGGTATCAGATGTTTCGTCGAGATTTTTCTTTGTGTAAAAATATCACATACAGATAGTAGTAAACGTAACGAGAGGTATAGTTTTTTTTCTTAACGACGAAACACTCGAAATGAAATCATTAATCGTTTAGTTATCTACTTGAATTGCATTATTATAATGTTATGTATAAATCTATAACAAGGTTATTAATCATACATATCAATATACGACGTTAATATTTTTTTCACGCCCATTAATGTTTCGTCACTTCTAAGTTCTAAATAAGTATACTTTCGAGTTCCGCTATTATATAATTGAAAAAAAAAATAGGGTTATCTAATTTTCATCATCTATTATTGTCTTACTGACTGACTACTGCATCTTAATAATACGGTTATCAAGACAAATGTGTTATTATAACCATAGATTTAACCAATACCAAACTAATCTATGTTAATTAATGTTATAACCTAATAAAATATTGTAATTATAGTATTTCCCAGTTCCCGATCAATTTTCATCCTATCGTCTTATCCTCAACACCGATAGAAGTATTTGCATCGCGTCATCCGTAACTACCTGCGCATCCTACTTGATTATAACTTTACTTTGCATTATAACGATGATCATTTTAGCCATTTAAGCTATTTTAATTAACGAAAGCCGTAAACAAAAGACAGTTTTGCTAGTTTTTAGGAGAACCAAAAATAGTTTGGTATTTTTTTTACGTTCAAATACCCAATAATTAATTTTGAGGTAAAATATTGCCGGTGACCTCTGCATACAAATATAATTTGTTTGTATTATTTCTCTAATATTATCAAATCAAATGAAAATGTTTATTTAGTGACTTATAGCCACTAGAACACAATACTGGGCCTGATCTGAATTATTGTCTTATTTTTGCAGCAATATGGGCATGGTACTTTATATGGATATTTGCAATTATAATATAGAGTTGCACTTCGTACCACCACTTCCCTGCTGTGTTATATCACATTATATATACGTACTATCATTATTTTAGACATGAAGATCGAATGTGTACTGCAATGAGGTTGTAGGTACAGATATGTACAGCATTAAGAAAAAAGAGCCATGGGTTTGTTTAGCTTTATGATATATTAACCGTATATACCGACTTTTCTAAAAGGTTTGACAGAAATTGACCATAGTATTCTTGTATCTAAGTTACTAAGTTCAGGCATTCGGGATCCTCTTCACTCCTGATTAGTTTCTTTTTTAACTGATAGGAAAAAACGTGTTAAACTTGAAAATGTCTATTCTTTCTAACTTTTATTAATTTCTAACTCTCATATACTGCTTTATGCTGGCGATGTTAAATTGTTTCGAGCTATAAAGACTCCAAATGATATTACTCAATTACAATATGATATTACCTCCCTAGGTCATTGATGTACCAAAAACAAGTTAGATTTGAATATTGCTAAATGTAAAATAATGACTTTTTCAAAAAATAAATCTCCATTAATTAATACTTATTATTTAAATAGCATAGAACTAAATAGAGTTCACTATAATAAAGATTTGGGTATTCATTTTAACTTTAACTTTATCATTTTCTGAGCACTATAACTACATTCTGAACATTTAAACTATTGTTATTATTATATTATAATCCTTTATTTTTATATTAATTATCGATCAACTTGTTTGACGACTGTAAATATATTTGTATTGGGCACTTTCCCGTTTAAATTAAACTAAATTAATTAATTAATTAACCATTATAATATAATTAATATATTCAATTAATTATACATTTCAATTTGACGTTTAAACCATAAATATCACATTTGAGTTTATCAGATAGTGCTTATACACACGTTATTAATTTTAGGTTCAGATTAAAAAAAATTATATAAGGATTAATTTATAAAACATTTTTTTAATCTTCTCATATATTATTATTATATTTAATACAAAATTAAAATTATTTAAAATAAATTTTGACATAAAACATGGTGTATTATCGTTTAACCAAAAATACACCCAATTATCTTATATTAGCAATACTTATTAGTATTCATCCATATTATTTTTAGAAAAATATTTTACTGATATGGAATTGGTAATGTATAAAATGAATATTAATTGACTTTTTAAAAAATTTGAAATAGTTGTAATTCGTGTAAATTTGTCAATTTTAGGTTTAATATCATGAAAATAACTTTAAAAAAATGATTTAGTCCAATCTGGTATCAAAAATAGAGATTGCCATTAAAATTAAATTTGATGAAGTTATAACTATTTTAACAAAATACATATTCTCTTTAGTGGCTTAATCGCTGTGATTATTCTATATATTATTATTTATTACATTCTAGCATGATTTGCTAACACGATTCTGCAGGTGTGCTGAGAACATGATATAAGGATAACATTTTAATACTTGACGATATATTTTCATCGTAATTATAATTTTATTATAGGAACATAATAATGTGAACATTATAAAACCTAACCTACATATTTAATCAAAATTAAAATTTTGTTTTAAAAAAATTATTAAGTTGTTTAAAATATATAGTATATAATTGTATTAGATATATCTAATTACAATTCATAATAATACTGATTCTTCCACTATAGCTATATATTTAAACAAATATTATAATCGTCCAAATCTTTTATTTAAATTTTAAAATGTTATATTATATAGGTTTGGTTTATATTATAGGTATAGTTACTATTTGGTACACTTTATTAAATGGTAGTATTGTTATGATTTTGTTTTGATGTTTGAGGTGTTGTTAAATGTTGTTAAATTTGATTTATACTACTATAATTAATTTATACTCTACTTATTTTATTTTATCTTTTTTTTTTTTGTAAGTAGGTACCTACGTAGTTACTAAATATATTAAAAAATAATCGCATCTTAATTTCTGTACAACGTGTCTGAGATAACTAAAGTCTAGAAACCAGTGTTGGGTAAATTATATACTTTTAGAAAATAACGCAATATTACAATGTCATGACATTCAATAAAATTATTCAAATCACTTTCACACAACCCACCAAAAGGATTTTTTTTATCAAGTTACGTATTATATTACTCATTGATTTGAAATGTTTACCTACTGTTTATTTATTATTTTATATACGGTCTAGGTCTATTTTAACACAATTAAAATAAAGATAATTAAAAAGTAGTTGTCAAAAAATTCAAATCAGTTTTAAAATATTTATCAAATAACTAAATCAGTCCTACAATTACAAAAAAAAAAAAAAAATGCTATATTTTGTCTGTATAAACTCGCTGCAAAGAGCCACATTAACTCCAACGAAGATGAGTTGTATCTAGAGAATAGAAGAAATTAATTGGATATTCATCTCATCATGACCATGAGAAGAAAAATTACTCAACGCTCTATACGATGGCAGATGAAAGGTGGGAGAGGTGACTGCAAAGGGTGCGATGGCACCACCAACTTTAAAGTGTTGTACCCTTTCATCAATACTTCAATATTCCGGCATAATTAATTTATACAATATATAAGTATTATATATTCATATACGATATGAATATTAACTTAAAATGTTTAGGTTCTTTTTAATAATATGTTTATACATACATTTTTTTTTTTTAAACGGTCTGGTAGTGTTAAAATTAGCATACCTAAAAGTTCGCACACTCTTAAATAAAAATTGAAATGACGCCCCTGTACTACGGAGCTGTAGTCTTGACGTTATGGTAAGGATGCTAAGATTTAAGAACAAAGGCAGCGTGTGAACGGAATAGATTTTGGACCCGCTCAAGCCTTTATTAGTTCTTAGCTAGATTATAAAAATGCCAATTTATCACAACGTATTGTCTGAACGTGTCATCTAGAAAAAGACGTGACGTAGGTAACGTTGTATTAAGTAATGTGACATTTATTTGTTATTATTATTATTATATTGAAATTTTAAATTTTTGTGAAAATCTAGGAAAAAAATTAAAAATGTGGGAATCATTCTAAATTAGATTTCACGACGAATTCAAATCAGTTGTCGTAATTCTTATCGCACCACTATCAGTTAATCGGTACGTTGGAAATGGGATTTAGTTTTTTCAAATACAGTATCCGTATTTGTTGACATGACGTGTCGGTGCGTGTACAGTGTACACTGTACACGCCATAATATTAAGCCGCGTACACACTAGAGTACGCACAGCTCTGCAGTATGGACGCTACCATCACGCACAAATAATACGTGCATGCAAAATTTGCAGATATTCAGTCGTTCGGTGAACACATATAGTGTGTTAAGTGTGTGTTATTATTTATATTATTATTTATTGTTTAGTACGATTAGTTTAGTGTTCAAAAAATAGAAATAAATATTGAACATCTATTAAAAATTAAAAGTGCGGCTTATATAATAATACATTAAAACAAAAACAAAAACTAAATAAAAAGAGTAGAAGATAGTAGTGTACGCATTTATTATGGAAACGCGATTTAAAGCCTAGTTTAATGGCTCGTCTTCAATTTGAAAAGACCACTGAACATTTAAGAAATTTTATCCGTATGGAGTCTGAAGATTTTGAGTTTTTGTTGGGAAAAATTAAAATTTCTTGCAATAACTTTTCATGCTTCGTTTTTTTAGTTTTAGAAAAATATAACTCATTTTTGGGGTTCTACAGTACCGGCTGGAGTTGATACTGATGTATCAACTCCAGACATATGTCTGATTGCTCCACTCCATTACAAAATATAATAAAATAATTATATGAAATATAAGGAAAAGTAAATAAAGTATTTGTAAACACTGACTTGTTCGCTCGCACGTATAGGTATGCCAATTTGACGTCCACACTGAGCTGTGCGTAGGGCAAATGCGACTGAGCTGTGCGTCGTGAGCGTCTGTGAGTGCTCGACATAGCGTCCACACTAGAAAAATTTGTGCTCATGCTTTGCGTTCTTGTGTGTACGAGGCTTTGTTATGTCAAACGTATTAACACACGCTAAAGACCAAATAATAATCACACAAATACACTGTATAACGCGAATAAATCAAATAATTGCCTATACACAAGCCCTTAATAAATTACCGCTTCCAATCCCCTTAAGACAAAAAAACAAAGTTGTTCTGCTCAGTTTGTAGTACATTATAGCTACTAGGAATATTGATTTCATATTTGCATATACATTTTTATATCAACGTCAAAAAGGAGAAATTTCATATCAACTTAATTAAGAGGACGTAGCACCCGTATTTGTTGTCTCTGTCTAACCAACATGATATTATACAAAATGTATTATCTATGTTGTAGCTGCAGAGCATTTTTTTCAAAATTTTAACTTTAAAGAGAAATATATCTGTTTAAATTATGGAATATTGAAATTATAAAGTAGTTGTATCTCTTTACAAAATACTCTGCTATCGCATAGATAATGATTTTGTCTATACATTTGGTAATAATCAATGGGTGAATTTACTCTAATATTAAAAATGACGAAATTGTGATATGAATTATAAGTTGGTTAGACAGAGATAGAAAATGCGGGTGCTATGTTCTTTTAACGAATACAATTAAAATGAGAAGGCAGTCTAGATAGCTTGTGTTATACCAGATGGAACCTCAGACAAAGATGGCATTGGGTTAAGGATCTTAAGGAATTTCTTTCTATTAGAAAAGTATGCCCTAAGAAAGGAGTGAATCTTTGATAAATTATGGTGTAACTGAGGATCCACACAGACCCCAGGTCATGGTAACCCATGTAAATTTAGAATCTTCATACTTTAATTCTAAATTAGATAAAACTACGAGAAATATATATTAAAAGACTTATAATATTTAATTAATATAAAATATAAAATTAAATTCAGAAGGTAAACTATTTATTTTTTTGCTTATCAACGTTTTCGTGTAAAAGTCCATTTTGCATATTAATGGGAGGGGGTACATTTCTAGGCTAAGGTAAACTGTAGGTAAATGCTTCTTTTAAATCCGAAAAGATTGCATTAGTAACTCAATATAAATAATTTACTTTATAATAATTTACTCATTACCCTCGAATTTAAAGAACATGAATACAATACTAATAGTAATGGTTAACTTACCAGGTATAAACATTGCTGGTCAGTGATTACAATATGGTTTAAATTGAGTTTAATTTTAGAATAAATAATAGACTCAAACAATTTAGCTAAATGTAGTATATTAAATATTATTCTATAGTTCATAAAGTTAGATATGGATCTCCAGATTTATAAACGGGAGTTATTGAACTTATTTTCCAAACACAGGAAAAACGACTTCATCAAAGGATCGCCTAAATAGAAGAAAAATAGGGTATGCAATATAATAATGGAAATTATAAAGACAACAAAAAAATATACCATTAGACATACATAGGTATGTGTTTTTCGTCCAGGAAATATCAAATAGGATGTCTTCGAGGGAAAAATGTATATATCTAATGGAAGTCCGTAAGGTATAGTTAGCCATAAGATTAGTATACCTAATAAGAAACAGAACAGAAGGAATAAAAGTTGATAAGTTATAGTTGATGTTATATCGCGTTACTTAATTTAAAGTCGAAAAATAACGTAATACTTCAAAGAATTTACTTTTAAAAAGGTAATAATTTCGTTACTGCGAGAATAAATAAAAATAGTTAATATCGTACGGAAACAAAATTTTGATTTTGGTTAGAGAAAAGACTTAAAATAACGTACGCATATAGCATAAAGCTCAAATATATAGTCATATATCAGACATGTATGTACATTAAAAAAATTTAAAGGGAGTTAATCAAAAATTACAACTATAAGTATATATAATATAGTATATGGAAATATTTTTTTTATTTTAGACTACTACATATGTTATATTAAAACATTTTTCAACCCCCTCCCCCTGTATACACTAGCGTATTTAAGCATGGGTCAACAGGACTTCTAGTCTCTAGACCTAGTCTAATTCTTAATCAAGAGGCCCCCAAATTATATATTATAATAAACACTAATGGTTAATTCCAATATAATAAAAATAACTAAAATATTATTACAGCGTAATAACAAAAATTATATTTTAGAATCTAAATTTAGATATACATTAATGTATTTTTAAATTTTGAATGTTTTAATATATTATAATGAAATTGGATTTTTGGAAATTCAAAACAACAAGATAGTTATCAGATATGGAAGTGTGTTACTAATTGAACATGATGTTTTTACAACATGTCAACATTATATCGATATCCAAGATATATAGTATACCTATACAAACTATACAGAGGCGGAACTAAGATTCTTGACGTCCGAAAAAAAACATTAAAATTACGCCCTATCGTATAAATTTCTCCTGAAAACCAAGACATTTATTTTAAAAACCACAAATGAGCAAAAAGAGTCATTCGTATAAATTCCACACCTTATACAAGTATTTTCAGAAAAATACACCGTCACTGTCCACTGATACAATATTTCGGTAAATTATAAAAAAAACTAAACCTTCAAATATTTTACGCTCGCCAAAATTTTACGTCACCGAAAATTTTATGCCTGGGTAGTGGTTATCAATCCCTTCCCCCTAGTTCTACTTCTGGAAATATATACACAGATTGGCAAACTATTTTTTTCCAGATTAAAATTGATTAATAAATATTTAAAAACGATTAAACACTGAGAAATTTGTCTACTATTTGATATTTCAAATAAAACGTGTGAACCTGACTATTAGATATCAAAAAAATATTTATAAATTTTCTAGTTTTGTTTATTGTATCTATATGTAGGTAGTATAAAATATGGAATAACGAATAATAAGTAAGCACATATATTATAATGGTTGGTTGAAATATTACAATTCCATTATTTGTTATTGTTAACTTTTAAATAAAAACTGCATATATAATATAAAAGTAAGTTAAAAGTGTTTTAATTATGATATATTTAGTTTTTATTCTAGGAGGCCCTTTTAAATATATTGGCTTATAGGCCACCATGAGTTTCACACAACGTCACTGCCAGTATGCGTGCCTGTCATGTAGTTAAATAATATATTAATATTATATATAAATACAATACATTCAAGACTTACAAATGCAAACTATTACATAAACTATATATAATAGTTTATATTGTACCTACCCCAAATCCTTAACCAATTTAACCTTCGTTAAAATATTATCTTCCCAATTAATGTTTGAAAATTTACCCAAAAACTCAAAATAAATTAGTGTCATATTTTCCGTGTAATAATTTAAATAAATAAAGAAAAATTAATTAAACAATAAAGCACAATAGGAATAGGCACAACACGATAGTCTTTGAAGTTGAATATACCTATTTAAATAAATCACATAAATGTTTTCACATACCTACTTTAGAATTTGGTATTTGTTATTACTTATTGTTCTATAATTTGTGAAGATTGTATCCTAGATAGTAATTTAATATTTTATAAACATTGTTGAAATATTCGACGTAAATATAACATATTTATATTGTGACAGTTTGTTTTCTATGATGAATTTTGTTGTTGAAAATATTTTTTCAAATATTGTGAGCAAGACTGTGAATAAAACGACTGCATAACTAAAAAAAAAATATTTTCATCAGGTACAAAAATGTGTAATTTGCATTAGCTACTATATAATATTTCTTCGTTTTTACTTTTTAACCAACTTCAATAATATTTGTAATTGTTTATGAAAAAGACATGAAAATATAAACTATTGATACAGTTATACTTTATTTATTGCTTTTAACTGCATGGATTCGAAACGGAGCTAAAATTGGTTCCGGAATGTATAAAATGCTTGGTTTCACAATGTGTTCCAAAATGGAACTTTTTTTTTAAATTCCAAACATTTGTTTCGAAACGGAACTTTAATTTAAAAAGTTACATGCATTTGTTCTGAAACAGAACATTGATTTAAAAGTTCCAAATAATATTGTTCCAAAACAGAACTTTGTTTTAAGAAAATCTACAAATTTGTTCCAATGCAAAATTATAGTATATATATAAATGAAATATCTTAATTTAATTAAAAATTATAAAAAAAAAAATTGTATTTATAGGTACCTACACTCAAAACAATAAAAATCTCAAAATCTATATCTATATCGACTATATCATCTATATCTATATCGACTATATCATCTATATCTATATCTATGTATTTTCTATAAATAGTCCAATATTGGTACCTATGTATTTATTTAATTATTTAACACCAAAATAATACATAATATATGTGTTTATATAAATGTTTCATCTATATGCTTTCATACATAATATGTGTGCTTATACTTTTGATAGAAAAATATTGTTACATTACAATATTATTGTATTTTTATGTAGTTAATAATATATATTATAAAATAGCATGTTGATTGTTGATATAATGATAAATATATTATACCTATACAGTTTTAATGTTTAATATTGTTTTCATTTAATATTATTGGTTTCAGATGGCTACCCATCTTCTCAGACACACCCCGCAACACATAATTATGGTAAAGTCATATTTTCACTTAAAATTTAAAATATTATACTATGCGAATGATCTTATGGTATTAGTGAAATTGTTTTGTAATTTAATATTATTAAGTACGTAAGTAGGTATTTTGTTATTTATTATTTACCTACTTGTTAAAAGTAACAAATTCACATGCATAAAAAATCTCGTTTCATTCCTTAATCAAATAAAACGTTTACTTTCTCTATACCTACTAAATTTTTAATAAAATTATAAACAATGGCATTTGTATAATGTTTAAAATTATATTAATTATTTAATAAGTTTTTATACATATTATTATTTTTTTAATATTCCATACATCAAAGAAAATATCCTTTTTAATTATTATTTTATAATAAGTACCTATAGTTCAATAAATAATAATATACTCCAAGTCTCAGAGTTATGTGATTTCAGAGCCAGACAACGTGGACCAAAACAATGAATCAGTCGGTTTGTGTTTTTGGGCATTATTTCAAGCTGTGGGACTTACTTGTGTGGCTACAATTATTTGCCGATCTATTATATATCAAACGGGGTATTTCGACGCATCTCCCTACACTAACTCGACATCTATTACCAAAGTTCAATTTTCTAATTGGCATTATTCGTTGAACACTATTGGATTCATATATCTCTACGCAAATTGTAAGTGTTGCAGTGAAAACCGATTTAATATAATATTATAACTAGGTACTTAATATTATAATATTATATGACCTACAACAATATTGTTTATTATTTTCTGGACTCAAAATTAATTATATAAACTAATACTGCTGCATTTCAAAACTATAATTTAATTGAGTGTTAGTTTAGAGAGTGATGGCCCCTAGGCTCTAATAAGGCAACTAATAATTTTATTCATAATTATATTTTTTTTTCTCTGTAAGCAACTTTACGATCAGAAAAAGTTGACAAGGAATTTTGTAGTAAAGATTTTTTTGGTAGAAAATTGGTTCTAGCTTGTATTTTGAAGAGATAATTTTCCGATTTTTCCAACAGCTTCCTTAAACGTACAGAAAAACTACCTTTTATAACAGAAATATTGTGTAATTGTAAGGGAAATAACAAAATAACAAAAAGAGTCCGGTCAGTAAGAGATGGAAGTACTTCGCTAGTCAAGTGTCAGTAGGCGTGGATATACTTTTCGGATAGGATACTTTTGGAGGATGTATTGAATTTGATAGCAATGATAAATCACTGCATTCAATAAAAGGATTCTGAGAGAAGTTTAGTATAATAATTTGTAATATTATTAAAATAAAATAAAATGACTTATTAAATACTCAATTTAAAAAAAATCAGTTACCATAACAACTATGTATTTGTTTTTCCCCTACATTATAATTCGCTTACACTGTATAAAAAGTAATTACGTCTAGAACCAATATTTGCTATCATTAATATATCAACTCCAAAACTACTACTTGACTCCTTCTGATCGAAAACTTGCTCACAGAAAAATTAACATCATTGTAAAATCAATAGCTTCCTCGCTCTGCTCAGAATCTAATAAAATTATTATAGTTGTCTATTTTAGATTCTAAGTGTAACGATAAAGCTATTGATTTTACAAAAAAATTATTATACCAAACTTCGCTTATAATCGCTTTATTAAATTCATTGATTTATTATTTTGAAGTTTACAACATGAAAACTCAATATCTAACTAAAATTGTTGGTAACAAAATTTGAAAATTTGATCGAATGTAGTAAAACTATTTTTTTGAAGTATGAACGCCCACTTTCGAACTTCTTAAAATAATTTTGACCTATAAACTATGATTCTAAATCCAAAATTTATCAATACTTACCTATATAACCGTTTCAAACTTCAAAAAAATATACTTTTTGTAGGTCAATATATTTTTTGTGTTATTCGGTAAATTGTATAAATTGATTTTTAAAAGTAATTTTGACATATTAACCAGAGTCCTAATTCCCAAATTAACTGAGTTGCTGCCATTTCAAATTGTAGAATAATCGATTTTTTAAAATTTGAAACCGCTATAATTCTGATAATTTTTAGATTATGACCAATGAGTCATTGGCCATAAACTAAAATAACCATTGATGCATTAACCATAATAAATACATGACTATTCGTCAATATGAATTTAAAAAAAATTTAATTAATTAATATTATTGTAAAACTATTAGCTCCCCCATCATTAAGCTCAGAATCTAAAATATACGTAATATATACAATCATATTATTATTATACATTCATATACAATAGTATTTAAACTAATAAATTACTTTAAAGATTTTAGTTTAAAAAATTTGCTTATTAGGTAGTTATTATTTACATATTATATATATATGTATATTATACATTTAAATATTAATATGAAACAAACACAAACACATAATAAATGATATAGGTATGTATACAAACAATTGAATATTTAAAATTCATAACAAAAGTAAAACTTTGGACGGTATGGACGGTAGGTATACTATTTTTCCTAAGTACATATATATATATAAAAGGATGATAAATAAATGTTTTCGATTATCTTTTTTCTTTTATATGCCAGGTTTACTGATATCCTCTTCCCTGGAAGTTTGAAGTTTCACTGTGTTTTTTATTTTTACATTAAAATGTATTACTATTATTTTATAGTAATGACGTACCTATGTCCAGATGATACGTACGTCTATACAATATGCGTTAATTTTTTGATAGTTCGTTTAACTCTTTTCGCAGCGATTTTCATGATAAAACAAAATAAGTCGAACGTAACGCTGCCCTACATTATGTTGCACACGTTCGCGTACGTCGTGTCAGCGTTGGGACTGTACACCATGTACGTGAATAAAGAAATGGGCAAGCCCGCGAGCAGCAAGTTTTACGACGGTCACCTGTACACTATACATTCTTGGACGGGTATATTTGCCGCGGTGCTGTTTACGATCCAGTGGCTGAGCGCCGTCACAACGTTCATGATGCCTTGTCTGCACAGCATAGGCCTACCCCTGGGGAAAATGTTCAGTCTGTACACTGCCCTCGTATCAACCATTTCCGTCATTTCTGGTATCAACGAACACGCCGTCAAGTCATTGTAAGTATATCTATACATGTATTATATGGTTACCATATTTTACTTTGAATGAACCGGGACGAAAAATATATTATAGGTACTATAATAGTTGTAAGTAAAAGTTCCACCATCCAAATACTTAACGAATCTTGACTCACTCTACATAAAATGTATAAGAACCCGAAAACTTGATCTATAATCAGACACGTGATCCCCCATTTTCCTATCATCAGTATATCAACATTATAAATATTTCAATATTTGTAATGTTTCTTAATGGTCAGAAAAGTTCTTTAAAGATTCATTTTTTTGACTTTGTATTTATTTTTATCTTTTTTTTAAAAAAAACAAGATTCAAAAATTCCATATAATTGTCAAATTTTTAGGTTGATTATTATTCCGTTATTGTTACTAATTACTGTAAATTTGTCAAATGTCATCCATATCTTCCAAATTGTCCATTCTATAGTACCCTCAATATTTATCAATGAGAACACGTGTTCTACTGTTGTATTTGAATCAGCTGACTAAGTAAAAAAAAATTCAACGTCTATCTGTATTGCTTTTGTATTAAGTTCATTAAAAAAAATTTATAAGGGAAAAGGGAAAGAGAAAATGAAACCAGCATGAGATCGCGAAAAAGAAAAATGTTGTAACTTTAGGATGGTTCAAGATAGGTTTTTGTAAGGCATGGTTTTGGTAATCGTGAGAAGGAAATATTACTTTTAAAGTGGAGCTTATCTACAAATCTTAATATTTTAATGTGGATAATAGCTCGAGGCCACGAGCTAATGTCTATCAAAAACTGTGTGTCCTATTCCTATGTATAGGTGCTCTTAAATCTCGGGGTCTCGCAAAGAAACAGAAGAAGGCAATCTGTATCTGCACAACTTTTCTTTATCATTATGTTGTAGATAATAATAAATATAAAAACAAATATTTTTACTATATTAACATTTTTAATTAAATTACTCTGTGTGTTAAGGTAAAACTATTATGAATCCATTATATTTTATATTTTTTTTTTATAAATCGCACTTCATACTGCATATTTGATAATGTTTTAGATAAAAACCCATAAAACGTATACCTGTTTCAAATTTCCTGTTCGTGTAATGAAGAAATATTTAGAGATAAAAATGTAGCAACCTATAATAAATTATTTCAGTTAACTGTAGTCATAAGCGTGCGCATGTGGCTTACTGAACATGTCTGACGACAACTTGAAATGTTACTTATAGCTACTTAGGTATATATAGACTCTAAAATGTAAATACACCATGAATTACTTATATTTTAGAGATTTTAAACTATATACTCCACTAAAGGAACCCTTCAAAATTAAGTCCATATATTCTTTTGACGAAATAAGTTGTGTTGTTTAAATATTATAATTTTAATTTTAAAAAGTAATTCATTTTTTTATAATACTAAAATCTAAAATTATGCAGATTTATTATTATACCTATTAAATATGTAAACTAGATGACTATTCTATTCTATTTTGGTGAATAATGTATTTATATTCATATAATATATAATTATTTTCAATATTATAGGTATTTGTGAATTATGTAGTACAGAATGGTTGCGCACTAAACAAAAATTAAATTCACGCTTTCCTTTTATGATTTCCAAATTTTAAGACTGTCAATATAATTATATAATTGGCTAATGATTTGATATTTATAATATTATGCGTGTTTAATCTTAGAATATTCTTACGTAATAATAATAATAATAATAACAATGATTTTCTCAAGTAGGTAGGTACATAATATGATGTAATTGTATACCTACATAAAAATAACACTGAGAATATATACATATATAGCTAAAGAAATAAAATTTTTCACATGATTTTTAAAATATATACAAATTATACGAGGTATATATAGATATTATTATATTATTATGACAAATGTTTTATTTAATTTGAATTATTTTATGCGCAATTACGTTGCGATTTTCTCAAGCACAAAGTGTACAATCGTGTTACTCCTTAAAAGTATGGACTAATAATTAATTGTGACTAACAACCACATATAAAAGTAAATTATTTGTATATTGTTCAATTTGAACGTATACGATTTGTCTATATTATGTTTATCTTATAAGCCGTTCTGCCAATAAACTTGAAATCATTTTTTTTTTTTTTTTTTTTAAATGTAGATAGTATTGTAATTGCAAGTATAACTATATCTCAGCATAATTATAGCTACGCATATTTAGTATAGAGGTATCTACCTATAAATGAACAAAAATAAAAATAAAATAGCTATGTAAATATGCTTTGCTTAGAGTGCTCTACACTAAAATAATTTTATTTATATATACCATAATAAAATGTACTTATTGTTCATTTTTCCAAATATATATTAATAGACATATTTATTTATATTTGAGTACTTGTGCACCGAAAAAAATATCGTTGATAATATTAACAATGTAATATTGTCAATGGTTAACAATGTTTAAGTTGTTGTCTAGCATAATATCTTGTTTAGTTGATCATATACTCTGTAAAAATAATGTAACATATTATCAATTTGATAACTTATATTGTTAGTGTAAATTATACATTG
>JAIPRL010006706.1:0-26215 GCA_025469235.1 Pemphigus obesinymphae
GCAGTACCTACTACTTCAATATATTTTCTATACTGGATGGACATAAATACCAGCCTCCATGTAGTTAAAAAGACCGGGCTCAGCCCAATATTCGTGAACGGCCAACGTCGTGGCGTGTGCGTGAGTGCGGTACATCGATTCTTAACGATTACGTGAATGCTATTCTAGGTACCTACCTACTAAAATTGCGTATAGGTGCCAAAAAGTAAAATCCCATTCAAAAATTTGCATTGTTCTTCGGGCAAAATTTAACTTAATTTCGATACTTTTGTATAAAGTTAACTTGAAGTCAACACGTTAATTTTAATAAAAAAAAGTAACTTATTAAGTTAAAAGTTAATCTGAAAAAAAAGTAACGCGTTAAGTAACTTAATTAAAATTAACTTAACTTTTTAACTTTTAACTCGTTAATGCCCAGCCTTGCGTTTCATCTCAACGTTTATGTTTGGCACGAATTCGGATGCAGCTATATGAGAACACAAAGGTTTTTCTTAAAAATTTCTCGGCTAAACGTATATATACCTACGTAAATAATCTGAATATGTAAGGACTGTGTTTCAGAAATATTGCAGAAATTACGACGGCACTCGGATTTCAACAATACCCAGGAGAATAAGCGAGCAGACTCGATTCAATATTTCCATTATATACCGTATTCGTATTACCTACTATATATATATATATATATATATATATGCATGTTATATGTACGTATTATTACACGGCGTATACGTATGGTACGTCGTAACTTCGCTCGTCAATAATAATAATATATACTAAATAAACAAAACGATGAAATGAAAAAAAAAAAAAAAAAATTGACAACAGACATTCCGTAAAAAAAAAATAAATAAATAAATAAAAATAAAACGCGACATTCGTTTAATTTCGGCCGATATTCATAAACATAAATATCGAATTGCGTCACACGAGCGAACATATAACCTACGTGCTACCACGCTATAATCGGTGTTGCCGGTCAAAACGTTTTGACAAGCGGAATTTTAATGAGAGTCTAATGATAATTGAGAACAGCTATAGCGCACTGTGCGCCCACGCAACTGACCGTGTAATGGATACGATTACGGTCGCGGACAAGTGTTTTGCAACCGGTGCAAATGGACCAAGCCATTAGAGCTGAACTCGCAACGGACCATCCGACTCATTTTTACAATAAAAAAAAAAATCATCGCGCAATGTATTCGGCTTAGCTATATATTATAATGCCTATTATAACGGTGGGTCGAATACGTATATATGCGGTACCGTATTGTATACTTCACTAGATATTAATAACAAATTTATTTGGCTATCCGGTAAAGAATTATTCAAAATGAAAATATTAAAAACATTTTTCCTATTTTGTAAATCCAAAAAAAAAAAAAATGTATTCATTATATTATATATTATAGAAGATATTACACGACAATACGGGTAATTAAGAAGTACAAATAAAATGTATATAATATACATTGTGTGTTAATATTATATTAGTGTATATATGTATATATATATATATATAGTAGCTAGGGGTGACAGTGGGAATTTTTTTTGGTTCAAGTGTAAGCGATTTACAACCAAAGTTCCAAAATTTTTTTACGTTGCCAAAAATATACTTAGTAATAGTATTATAGTAAAAAAAAAAAAAATACTTTATTCTTTATTTTACATATGAATTGGATTTATAATTTAATAATATATTAATAAATTCAAAGATACTAATATATTATATAGTACTCAAAAGTATAGATATATTTTTAATAAAAGACAATTTTAAGAAGCCTTTTTGTTTTGCGTAACAACTGAAATTTGACCAAGGACCGGTTTTTCCACCTATTCGCAAGATTCATTATTCATCGAATATATTTATTCGGGAAATAAACTTCCGAATAAAATGATGTGTTATTCAATGCAAAAGTTATTTGTTAAATAGTGATACTAATGTAGGCAATAGTAATAGTAAATCATTAAGTCTTCTTTCTATCCAAACGAAACACCACATTTATAAATCCTACTACGTGCGCCCTATCTTAACATACGCCATTTCAGTGTGGGCAAACACCAACTGGTCCTCCATCAAAGCCGTCTAATGCACAACCCTCCGTAAAATTACAAACCTTCCCCTATTCGTCAACAACCACTCCATCAGAAAATCAACCAACATCCCGTCTATTGCTGAATACATTAACTCCACTACTTCCAAATTCAAAAACTATCATCTCCTCCCCATTCCTACACATTCCCAGCATATCAACCTGCCACGGCTACTCAACGGTTCCAAAAGTAACCGTTCAATAAACCGTTGTAAATCCTCTTCACCTCCATCTCAGAACCCTGCAACATTCAACTCTCTGGTAGAACCAAAAGCTTGAGACAGAGTACCCTCCCCCCTCAAAGCTAAGCTAAGCTAGTAAATTATGGAACAAGTTACACAGATTCACTCGATCGTCATTTGTCCATGTTATTTACTTTTGAGCTTTTAATGATATAGTCAGTGATAACACTGATAAGGAACCGGAGTCAGTATAAAGTCTACCTGTAGACTTCCAAACTCTCAAACTACTAAACATACTTCTCATATATTTACATTTATTTACATCCATTTTGACTTTTTCATTTCTGCCACTTCTATTTCCTTTTCATCTCTATTATATTCAATGCCTGAAATTCGGTTCGGATTCATAAAAATTCATTTCGTTTTTTTCCGGATTGGCATATTTTCACCTTTTTAACCTTATTGTAATATTACGAGTATCTATATTATACGAATTCGTTTCGTCGACAATTTGGGCATGCACGATCTGCGAGACTTTATCAGAGATAAAAATATTAAATTCCCAAACAAACGACTCGCGCGTGAAAGTGCGTTGTTCGCGGATGATGGCGGTGTGTACATAATATAATATATAGCTGCGTACACCGAAAATGTATGTGGGTCATTGTGTACTTGGGCTCGTTCCGGGATCGATCGTGATCGAAACAAAGATCGATTATTATTTGTAAAACATTGTTTCCAGAGGAGAGTGACACACGAGCGCGGGATACACAATATTATTATAATGTGCGGTGTATTGCTCCGGTTTCTATTTTTTGTTTATCTCTCTTATTCTTTATCTATATATTTCTCTGGCTCTCTCTCTCTCTCTCCCTATCTCTCTCTAGCAGCACTATGTCGGTTTTTATAAAACAAATTGTATTCTAATAATTAAAAGTATATACATTATAAGGTATGTACACGGGTATAGTTATAGGTCTGGTTAGGTACCTACGTCAAGTCAATAAACGTCGATTCGGCTGTGGCAGCGGTGACGGCGACGGCCTCGGACAATCGCTGCATGTGACATGCACACAGTCAAACAAAAACGACCCGCGCGCGCGCGCTCGAGAACCTTGATGGAATTTAATTAATGAAATTTCGGCCGCGATTATGAATATGCGGTTGGTCGGTGGAGAGGAGGGGTTGTCAATGGGTGATATGACGGGAGGCGAAGGGGATGTCACGACAAGTTTTTCAATCGTTCGGCAACGTAGGTAAAGATTTTTGGCCCAGATTTTAATATATAGGTCTATATAGAATCTATTTTATACACACCACGTGTTGCTGATAAGGTCACAGTAACCCGTAAATTGCAATACGTAAAAGAGCGTATACAAAGCATTTTTAAATTTTGATTAAATCGCAAATGCAACACGACGGATAATGATACGACGACCATGGCACACTGACTATCCCGTCAAGCTATGCATATATACGTATGCAGTAGGTAGATGATGCTGTACATAATATAGATATTCTGACGATTAACCTGCACGAAGATCTGAAATATTCACTATATTTTATGTCAAATGTCATCGCATACACGTTCTTGTAGACCGAAATACAGGAAGTGCACACGGGTCACGGCCACTAAGCAAAGTTATTGCGAGTTTCAAATTTCAACAGTGCAAAAGGAATGTGGAATGATGATTAACTGCGGAATAAGGCAAAGTATAATGTGTCGATCCCTATTAAGGGTGTACAACATGGGATTAGCCACGAAACGTATATGTCAATAATTGGCTCCAAAACGAACGTGATGGGTGTGAGAACTTATGAAATCCCAGCGTGTGACAAGAAATGGATTTCAAAAATCAAAATATAGATACGAAAGAGGCTATAAAACAAATATGTCTATTGAATCAATACTAATCGTTATACTGAAAACTATATAAAAAGGCATTTACAAAAATATATTTAATTAAATATTATGCATGGTGATGGCTATAGTGATAAACTTGTTTAGAGCGAGATGTGTCCCTGGACTTTTTCATAAACACATCACTGTAAAATGTGTGCGCGTCAACAACGAATATATTCATTACAGAATGATAATAATGAAATATAATAATTATTATATTGATCTACAGAAGAAGAGCGATATCTATTGCGGATAATATTCTGACAAGAATTATATGATACTCGAAAACCACGAAAAACCCCGTGAAATTTCGTACAGTGAGATTCATACCATATGAGATAGTAAAATGATCAAAAATATAGCAGTACCTACTTAATACAATATATAGAATTCCCATGTATAAGAACATTATACTGCTGCTATGTTCTATAGGTATTAGGTACACAGTAAAATGTTGTATTTTTTATTTTTTTTACGAAGATTTTCTACGACGTTATCTATACTAAACGAGTAACCGTATTATAAATCAAGCACAAAAACAAAAATTAACAGCAATAACAGAAAATTATACTATTTTTCCTGCGGGGTTATGTAATTCAACGCATTATTTATAGACGGTTCACGCATAGTAAATATTTAATAGATAATAAATAATATAGAAGATTAAACGGCGATTACTAAAAACACATTTTTCAACCAGTTTCGTATAATATGTAAAATAATTTAAATAATAAATACTTAGGTAGGTTAACAAACCGTACATACAAAATACCGTGCAAAATCGTATCAGCACTGATTTTTATTTCAATACAAAACTGAAATATGAACTATATATTTTATAACGTAACGTTCTGTTGTATACGATAAACGTATATATACATTATTCACAATAATCAATATATCTCATATAATAATACATCTAATACATATATATATATTTATTACGAAAATTATTAAAACAAACATTGCAAATATATGTATAATATTATACGCCACGATGTTTTGTGGTTAGCTTTTATTTTTTATACCGTCATTATATTTTTTTCGCAATTAAACATTTTAACCGAGCAGCAATCGACCACTCGTTCACAACACCCGTCCACGCAGAGTGGGGACCGCATGACGATGACGGCAAGTTATTGGAATGTCCGTTTAGATCACACACCGACGTCGAAAAGTTATAAAATCATAATCTTTAGTGCGATAAAAAAATTTTTTTTTATATTTTCGTATTATGCATTTTATGTGTATTGTTTACATTAGTATATATTTACATATAGGTATACAAACGTTCAATTGATTTCCGATCAAAATAAACATCGAGAAAAAATTAATACTAATATGATGTTCTAGGGGTACAAGTTGTACAACCATAATTTTTCAAGGGGGACGGAGGAGGGTCAAAGAATTGTTTAAGAAAATTTGTTATTATTACACGCTTTAAGGGGACGAAACCGGTTCCGAAATCCATCCTATCATGACGTGGTGGCAGCAGTGCTACTTCATAGTAATTATAGTACATCCAAATGACATTTATACGAAGATATTAAATTATAGTAAATAATATTCATTGCAATTAGAACTTAAAGTAATATAATTATACTGTGTAATATGGTTGACAACGCCGGCACTATTATTATCTAATTGAGATTTTGGTTTTAATCGATGAAATTATAGAATGTACTCCGGACAGACCTTTTAAGAGATAAAAATAAATCTAAATACTTATGTATAATATAAAAAGAAAATGAGCTCAGAGTACTGAAAAAAGATTATAGGTAACAATACTAGTTTCGACTTTAAGTCACCATCAGGTTATTAAATCAGGATTCGGTTATTATTAAGTGCTATATTATGTTATATATAAAAATGTCAATTTCGACAGTTTGGAAGTTCCTGCAATTGCCACTGGGTAGGTACTGAAAATGTCGTACAAAAGATTCTTGATTTCCAAATATTATAACAGATATTACCGAAGAATATACCAGGAGTTTCTCAAAACGACCAGATATTTCCAAAGTTTATTAGGGATTTTCGTAGATTTCACTTTTTCAAACGTCACCCCCCCCCCCCCCCGGTGATTCCCGTGTTTATTATATACACATTAACATAATTTAAAAGCGCATTGGCCGTAAAACCCACTGCACTCGCGAGTCGCAATCGAAAACATTTCCCGTTTTGACAATATTTTACGCACACATTATTATTATTATTATTATTACTGTTATTATTATTACCATATTATACCTACGGTGAATATGTATATTATCATACGACATATTATTGTTTGCTCATGTTCGCGTGTGGGAAAGGTGAATGATATATCATGGGTAGGCACAGGTACAATCGGTTACATTAGTGACGTAGACACGCGTTTATTTTTCCCGATCGCGATTTGGAGACTCATTGAAAGTTGTGCAAGAAGTGTCTTTGTGCCAAAAATATTACATAGATACCGTGGCCCCATACCGCATCGCCAGTGTACCGACTGCCGAGCATACAATAGCGGCGACAATGTGGTCCGCGGGCGTTTATTTTATATTTTTTTAAAGCTTTTCGAACGGTTTCACTGCGGTTTGCAGCGCCCACGGCCGACGACGATGACATAACGAGGTCTTTAGAAAATGTCCAAGAGAAATTCGTCCGAAAATGAGCGAGTACATTGTTTTCGTTCATGACTATGCCCGTTACACTATTATAACGATATTATTGTAGGCATTACACCGTTTTTTTTTTTTTTTACAGCTTTGCATTGTACAAATATACCTCTGTATCAAGCTATAGTTTCTTTCGGGGAGACGGAGGTGTTTAGTGACTTTCGGGTCCTTCAGATGGTTTCATGAGTTCATGGTTATGATGTTCAGAGGCGTTATCATTTGCTCGTTGTTTTACTGAATTTTCGCAAGTGATCGCTTTTAGTCTATTTTGGTCTGAATTATTACCGGTTCTCTTATAGTGGGTGGTGGTCTCGAGGAGTTTTCAATGGCCCGTGTTGTTTACGAACCATTCGCTTCCTGAGATTTGTCGGAGAGTACTACAGGACTGGAGTTTTTCCATTCTTTATTGCCAGCTGGATTTTGGGACGTTGTGATACTACCCATACCAGTAAAGTATCCATACTTCTTTTCGATACGAGATATTGGTAACAAAATTAATAGTATCGAATCATAAAAATAGTATATAGTTATTTTATTATATATATGGTTCAAATCAACTGTTTCACATCCAATTTTTCATATTTCTTTTATATATATATTTTATATACTAAATTACTATGTCAAAGATCGTTGCATTTTATATTTTTACGGATAAAATAATAATTTACAAAAATATTTATACGTGTATATTAAAATATGTTTAACGATTCATCATTATAAACGTGTTTATCACTACACACTTTTTTAATTCGAACTGCATATTTTGATTTTTATACTAAACACTAAAATAAGGGCTAAAATATATGCAATATTGTATCATTTGATATTTACTCATACGAATTTATATAATATATAATATATATTATAGTATCATCGAATGATTCGGTACTTTCTGGTATGAATTTATAGTACTGAATGATATAGTATCGCAGAAAAAAATATCGTATCGTATTGTAATCATGACAAAATAAACAGGTATGACAGCAACTTGCATGTTTTTGTTCAACCCGCGCAATCTCATGGTGGACGTTTTTCTCCGCTTATCATCATCTCAGTATCTACGATTATCATGATTTTTGTTATCTTATTTTTATCTTATTACCACCTTTTTTGTTTTTTGAAAACATAACGAAAATATTTAATTCACTTTTAAGCGTATTTTATATTTTGTTAATTAATCTTTAATTCGAAGAAATATGCCACTCTGTGTGTTTAGTGGTTGTTTACGTGGAAATAGACGTAAAGGTATTGTAAATAATTCCAAAATACATTTACGTAAATTTCCTAAAGATGTAAAGTTGCGTGAGAAATGACTCGAACAAATGAAAAAAGGTTCAAACATACTGTGAATTTTGAATGCGGTACGTTATAATGAAAATTATGATATTAATTTCACTATATAATTATGTTATAGTTGGATAATTAAAAATAATAATTAATGTACTGTAAAAATATAGATTTAAGAATTAAACTTTATACTTACTCTTAATTACATAAATAAAAGATTATTGATGAAAATTGCCACAATAATGCTCAACACATAACGAAAACAATGTAATTATCACACATACCTACTATCTTAAATCATGCACCGGTCTACCGAGAAAAGAACATTGATAACATTTGGAGAAAAGCAATATGGCGGGTACTTGCGTATCACAAAGTTGCCAGCATACCTTTTTATTTTGTCACGATTGTAATGATTCGATACGATGCATTTGTTACGATACTTTGCTGATATCGCGGTACTCGCAGTATTCCGATACTTTCTTTCGATATACTCCGTCGTCCCTGTACAGCTGAATTCGGATAATATGTTTGCTGACCATATGATGCGTTTTTACCTATATATATATAGGTACGTGGAAAATCACCCGGATCCGAGAAGTAAAAATAAATTGAAAAACCTCCGCGTGCGTATACCGCCGCCGTGCGTACCTATATATACCGTAAACGCGGTTATACTGAGTCGCGCGCGGGCGCGTACACGGGGAAGGGAAACGGATTGAAAATTACCAGGTGGGAGGGAGGGGGAGGTAAATCATCGATTTTTTTCCCTCTGTTCTTTTTCGCGTCGAAAAAAAAGTGGCACGTCGAAAGTCCCGTGGAATATAATATAAGAAACACGCGTATTCTAATAATAATGATAATAATAATAATAATAATAATAATAATAATAATAATGATGATGATGATATGATGATAATAACATTACGCCGTATAGTATAGTGTATATTATCGTTTTTCTTTGGACATCATCGTGCGTACCATGTAAAATATATGTGGTTGCACGCAGTGTGTCAGTGGTGCAAACCGCGAGACGGCGTGCACGATGGACGGCGCGCGCGCGCGCGCGCGATATCCAAAACGCGTCGTTGCCGGGCCCCGCAATACGGTATAGCGTCGCGTCCTCCCGCGCACCCGCTAAATTACCGCAATTATTATTTCACTGCACAATATGCGCGGGAACATGGGTCGTTGTGCACACGGACATACCGTATACATTATACTACATAATATAATAAGCGAATGTATTTCACATGATATACGATCGGTCGGCTCACGATCGGACCGGTCGGACCGGAGAGACGCGTCATAGCCTGAAATTACTATCGTAAAATATTATAATAACAGCTGCGGAAACGAAACAACGGGCACACGAACGCCGACTTCTATATTTTATAATAATAAACATATTATAGGTCGTACTTGACTTGCTTTGTGTGTGTGTGTGTGTGTGTGTGTGTGTGGGGGGGGTACTCTGTCTCAAGCTTGAGCTTCTTCCAGAGGGTCGGATGTCTAAGGAGTCGTGAGGTGATGAGGGGGTGAATTTATGGTGTTGGAATTTTAGAAATCAAGAGGACGGTTTCTTTTTGTGGCCGTTGAGTAGGCCGGGGCGGGTTGAGATTGACTTGTGAAGTGTGGAAAGGTGGACGAAGTGATCGACTGTTGGAATTTGGTGGAGGTGGCATTAGTAAATTCGAGAATCGGTTTAAGACTAGGTCGAATTCGAGAATATGTCGTATCACATATATATACGCGTATATAGTGTGCACGATAAACATAACGACATCGTTATTGGCGGACCAGAGGACGACGACCACCGTTTAGGCCGGGCGCACGCTGAAAGAGCAAGACTGTCCTCCCGAGCCGCTCGGAACAAAATTCCATTCACACTGACGAAACAGAACAGAACAAGACACCAATAATTCTGGATTAATATTCGTTATTAAACACCAGTTGTCAAGATGAGTTCTGACGAAGACGACGTCGTTGTACCGCTTATGTGGCAATTTTTACTAAACAGTGAAAGCGGTAACGATAAAAAACGCAAAATTTGGATACATGAAATAAACCAAAAACGGTTGTTGTCTCCTGCATAACATAATAATGGACAGAGAAGGAGTTTTATCCGAAATCCAAGACGAACTTCAACTTGAAACAACCCAAACGGCAAGACAAATTACATCAAGACCAATTAAAAGGGCATCTACTGCAGCAATGGGTATTCGAGAGAAGTTCATGAATTGTTTCAATTCAGACATTGGTTCAGTCCCGTGGCAAAATATGTACAATGTTATAAAATTAGGTTTTATAAAATTTCTTTAAGTTATTTTATTTAAACTATTTTGTTTTTATATTATTACTAACCCGATGTTTCCATTTCTTTGCTAATTTCATTCCATAATCTGTCTTGTATCAATTTATTGCTATGATCTTTATCAGTATAATCGTAAATAGATTTTCTTAAAAATACTACAGTTATAAATTTTTTTCTGGATCGCATGCCATTTTAAATTAATATAATATAATTGTTGTATTTAAATAAAATAACGATAAAATAACGTGTTCACACGGTGTTCGGTGGTGTACTATTCGTAAAATAATCCAGTGACTTTGGTTTTCGTATTTTGATCGGAGCAAAAATAGAACCGGACCGATCACGAGCGATCATGTTTTGTTCTGTCTTGCCGTGTTTTCATGTTGACTGATTAGTGTGCGCGCGTCAATTGTTTTACACACGTTCCAATTGTGTTCAAACAGCTCCGAGCTGATCCGAGCAGCTCCGAGCAGTTTTGCTCTTTCAGTGTGCGCCCGGCCTTACTGCTGCGATTTAAGAGGCCGCAACACCTGCGATTTTTAAGGGGTTCTATGTGGGCAATTTTCAAGAAATATTATGAAAAATAAAAATCTAACAATTTAGAAATATTTATGTACATTTTAAAATTAATCTAAAAATAGCCTAGTACCCGTATCACTTTTTATTGTTGTGTAATCACGAAATTTACACCTAAAAGACTAATAATTAAGCGTGACAAAATCGTGGAATTTTGGAAAGTCGGATTTACAATCTGTAAACATATTTGAATGTGTCGGCCTGTCTTCTAGGGATCGATCGAGGCATTTTTCTTTATTATTTCAGATTAAAATATAATCAATGTTTAAAAATCGTGATTTTTAATGATAAATAACACGACTAAAAAATAAAATTAAAATAAACGTCTCGGTCGATCCCTAGAAGACAAAATGATGAATTCAAAACAGTTTTCAGAATTGAAATCCGACTTTTCAAAGTCTCGCAGTTTTGTCACGCTTTTAGGTCGATTTTTCGTTGGTGTTGCGGCCTCCGTTATAGGTATATCGTTTTTTTTTTTCGTTTTTCGTTTTATCCGTTGTGATATTCTCTCGGCCGCCCGTATAATATACTCGTATATCACGAATTAAGATAATATATGGGATGCGAAACGAAGTGTCTTATCATTATTTTTCTTGAGGCTCGAACCTTCTCACCGTACGGCTAACCTATAGCCTAGCGCTTTAGGGGTTAATCGGTATAAAAATGAACTATGAAAATAATTAATTAATTTAATAATAATTTTATTTGTATTCTTCTATTTTTTACTGTTAAAGTACGTGTACTGACTCATCATCAAAACGTGAAAACGTACTCAACTATCTCACTTTTATGGTCATTACACGGAAATGGTATTACCTATATAGTTGTTGTTGAAAAAAAGGTTCATAACTGTGTCATCAAAAGCACCTGAACTTTTAGCGTGAATTTAAAATGATTCCTCAATAAATTTAACCAGAATAAAAAAAAAACTACTATCTGGATGAGTTAAAAATCCTTGAGATTTAAGGTGAACTAATTGCAGCATTGAAATCACAGGTATTTCCTCGATGTCACTTATTCCAGACGGACAAATTTCACATTGAGTTTTTTTAATTAATTTTCTCGCCAAATATCTTGAAACAAAAAAAGAATAAAAGTATCGATATGAAGTTTACATTTAAATAATAAATAACCGTATAAGTATAATTTACATCTACACAGTATAGGTATAAAGGTATATACATGAAATAGCTATATTCGTCGTACCTACTTTTATTGTAACTAATTACAGTCTACAGACTACTAATAAGCTATATACTTGTATATATATATACATTACACAAAGCGTTTTATTTAATTTCTTCGATATTATAAAAAGTAATAGGTATAGGTAGGTACTTATCCGACATCCCGTCGATTCTCGAATTTTCAAATGCCACCTCCACCAAACTCCAACAATCGATTACTTCGTCCCCCTTTCCACACATCAAGTCAAGCTCAACCCGCCCCGGCCTTCTCAACGGCCACAAAAGAAACCGTCCTCTCAATTTCTAAATTTCAAAAACCAAAATTCACCCCCCCACCACCTCAGAACTCCTTAAACATCCGACCCTCTGGAAGAAGCACAAGCTTGAGACAGAGTACTCCCCCCCACCCCCACAAAGCAAGTCAAGTCAGTAGGTACTTATTATAAAACATGCATTGATTGTTTATGGAGTTTATAAATAATATACTAGATCGCGTTAGGACTCTCATTAGAATGTCTGGGTATCACTTATCAGACGTTCGTTTCGCATCCTATATATATACATATATATATATATATATATATATATATGTATATATATATATGTCTTAATTCGTGTCGTACATACATACGTCCGTTGACGTGCGTTTCGCGGACGTATCGAAATCGCATCAGTTACGCGATCAACGGCGGGCACAAAAGAGTCGGCGGTATATCCGCACGCAAAGCGAACGCGGCGAAATCGCGCGGGAGACGATATTATTATAATGACGGCGTAAACGTGCCGCGACCGGACGACGAGAATCGTACGGGCCTATACCTCTATATAATACAATAATATTATATAGGTACGAGTTTTCGGCCCGACGCCGAATCGGCCCGTGAATCGTCACGTCGTTCGTATTATAATTCACGTCATTACGGACCCATATATATATAATAATTATATATAGATATCGATCGCCAAACATACCTATAATTGATCGACAATGTTGTGTGGGGGAAGGGGGGGGGGTGCTGTACCTTCTCCAGGTCCCCCCACTCCCGTCCAGTAGTGTTGGTTGATACTTGAAAAATCAAAGCGCTTAAGATAATTTCGGTATGTATTAACAACACGAAGCCAAACGGCACGAACCGGGCGGCCGAACGTCGAAAGACCTGGAGAGGTCTTACTGGTGAAAACGGCCCTTTTCAGGGCTTACCCATCCGACAGACGTGTTCAACGCGTCACACAATTATTACCCAGAAATAAAAAAAAATATGAAAAATCAAAGAAAAGACAAAAAAAGTGTGACAATCAAACACATTGTCCATTGTGATCCTAAAAATAGTAGTACCGCGAGGAATAACATCAAAATAGCTGAATTACATGTTTAATGACTGACTCGAGCTAAAGGCAGATAGAAAAAAAAAACGCCATATGAAATAAAAAAAAAAAAAAAAAGAATATTGAGTACAGAGATGTGTATAGATTGCAGTATGCTATGGAGTCGCGGACTCCCCCCTCTAAAAATATAAATAATTTTATCACCCTGCACATCGTGCAGTGTACCATCTACTCGTAGTATGTGTACATAACAATATACCGTATACGAGCATATATAGGGAATTTTTGAAAATTTGGAAATTTTCGGAATGATAATGGCCCCTGCAGTCACTAGTTACATACCTATAGAAGGCCACGGAATACAATGGCTGGTACATGCGATGAGATGAAATGTAGACGGGACCGTCAAGAATGTGATGGAATGAAAACCGAAAGGCAAGCCCTCCATAATAGAAGTGGCTAGATGTGAAGTACAGGAAGAGCTTGATAATTAAGAAACGTAAGAATAAAAAGACCTATAGTGCAAGACACCTAGGGAAAAGTACAAGAATGTTGTTATAGTTTAGTTATAAATGCCAGATTATAAATAATGTAAATCTGCATGTTCGTGCTTTAACTTTTAAGTAATTTTTTCTGTAATTTTCGTGCGCATTATATAATATGTGTAATTCTCTACATACAATACCCATAAGTTAATTTATGGAACAATATGAAGAATAAATATACATTAAAAAATAATGTAAATCGTCTAGCTATTACTGTTTAGTGAATTTTATGAATAAATAAAACATTTTAAATTTATTTTATTATAAATAATGAATAATAATGAACTGCATGCTTAAAATACCTAATGAACTCTACATATTTATGTAAATTAACTTAGATTTTTCGTGCAAAAGTTCTTCTCTGGAGTAAAGTTATTTTTAATCACTCTTTTTTTTTTTTTTTTTTTTTACAGTTGTGAAGGTAGAATACTGAATAAGAGCATCTCGATCTACATTCGACGAAAATATTAGCAATTCCTGAATAAGAGTATGTCTTACTCTGTCTGTACACGTATAATAATAATGTTCGGAAATGTATGCGGCTCGGACAAGTAATATTCAAAAAATGTGCAGTCTGGACCAGTAACGTCCTGTTTGTTACGGTTTGAATAAATCGAAAATTCAGAATTTTAATGGTCGAAAACGTAACGTTCAAAAATGTATAGAAACCACGTTTTATTTATAATAGTTAAATATAGAGTACTGAGTACCTACAGTGATTACGGTTATGGTTTTATAATTGTATAACATAATAATAGTACCCATAGACGAATCTCGTGAATAAATTATGTGTAAATAATTCTAATAGTACTCGGCGAGCGCGGGGCGCACGAACTATCTAAAAAAAAATATGACTCCGCGAATTCCGTTATACAAATCACGCACAATTAACGTTTATATTATTTTTTACGATCATATTATTATTATCACTCCGCCGCCGTTACGGACTTGCGTCGTATAATACAGTATTGTATTATATAGATACCTACTACGATAAACCGATGTTATCGTTGTAAACGGACTTCGTGGTCGGTCGATATTATATATTTTTTAGTGTTTATATACAATATAATGATATATATATATATATAAAAAATACGTGCGAGATACTAAAATTATACAATTATGATTATTGAGCACCGTAATAATACATTATTATATTATTGTCTACCTTGTCATTAAGTATAGGAACCTGATGTTGTCGCCATCGTCCGTCCCCAGGACCGTTTATTAATCGGTTCACGCGCGTCACATATTATTTATAATGTTTGTTTGTTTACACCACGTGCGTCATGTCGCCCCCGGGGCCACGACCATAATATAATAACGATAATAGTGATAATATGTCATAGCTCATAACTATTCACACCCCCTGAGCACGATAAATATAATATATATTATATTATACTCTAGTCTCGATTTACGACGGCCAATAGTCATATATATTTTCCCAGAGACGTGCATTTTCGATGTGCTCCGTTTTCCAAATACATTCATACTCGATATAGCTATTGTATTTTCCACGGCAGCTATACAATATTGTCAGTGGTTAAAATTCGAGATTCTCGCAATCATTCGATTCTAACGGTTAAACGAGTGTAATCCCGTTGAAATTCATAAAGTCGTTGGCTAATGTTGAAAGGGTTATTCTAAATCGGCTATTTTTTATACTATATCTGGATAGCGCTTTAAATCTATTTTTCCTAATGTTTTTTTTTTTTTTTTTTTTTTAGAAATTTCCCGTACAGTCATACAGAATCCCTTGAAAATCGCAAGTGTTGTGGCCCCATAACTCGGGGGGGTTTTTTTTTTTTTTTTCACTAAAACTAATTACCCGTGTCCCGAAAACGTATTGATACCCGCGCGTTCAACGATATAATATACGGTAGTATAGTACACAATAATTTATGTAATACGTGACTAATATACGACCATACAAACGACACATTAACTGAACGGCGTTTTATATTTTTAATGACGACACGCGAACAATAGCAGTTATGTCATCTTGGGATTTCTGATCACGGTAATGGATCGTTTATGTGGGAGATCTTTCAAAAGTCACTCGTATTATACACATAGGAAGAGTATATTAAATAGCGATTTTCAGTCAATATCTGCACATAATTTAATTTCAAATTCACGCAAGTTAATTATAAGTTCTACATATATGGTGGTTAGATATCACGTAGAGAAACAAACTTCTGCAGAGTCTATAATTATTAGATCTTTAATTTGACATTGGCACATCAACACGGTGAGAGATTTTCTCAAAATAACACCCCCCATAAAACTCAAAGTCACTCCAATGGAAATATTTTGTTATTACATTTTGTTAAACACACTGACTTATACTTACACGAATTTGATTCGGATTGGTTACAAGCATAAATATTATTTTTCTATCACTGCGGTTGTAAATTCAAATTCTATCTGATAAAACACACAACAAGCTTTTAGGTAGTGATTTTACGAACCCCGATTGTCGTGATCGAACCCAAACTGAAGTTTCAAAGTGCTATACATCTGTCCGGTTCGAATATTTCAAATTTTCAGTTCGATTTCCAACGGACTGCCACGTTCAAAGTCCGTTTCATTGCAACGCGAGTCGTGTTAAAGAAAATGTCTCCAATAATCACCCATATTTTATATGTACGTATCTAACGCATATTTAACGCGACGTGCGCGTGCGCGGGAATTGAAAGTTTAATAATTTAAACGCTAAAAGCATAAATGTTTAACACGTACACACAATAATATGCAAATACTAAATACATAAATAATTACATAACTAAAACATTATGATACGAACGAAAAAGTAAAAACGACAACAAAATCACGTACTCGCCGGTTCAATGTGATTTATATGCATTTCCGTGTAGTACATATTAAATAGTCACTTTCCGAGCGACGGCGGCCGCGTGTGGGCGAACCTGCGCGCGATGTACGTACATCGTAGCCGGCGCAGCGGACGTTGCATAAAACGCGCGACGAAGATCGACCAATCAGATGTGCGCGCGCGCACGCAAACGGGGATAAGTCACGAATCCTCCTCTCTTTATATAGGTAAACCTTCTAAATAATAATAATAATAATAATAATAAATAATAACAACAACAATATGATTATTATACTAAATTATATCGTCATAATAACTCGACTAATTGGGTCGAAATCGCATTATTTTTCGTTCTCGCTCGCTTTCGCGTCACGACAATATCGCACGTGGGGGAGAACCTACGATACAATATTGCACAACGGGGTAACGTTATAACACTCGGACCTGTACGTACATATTATAATATATACTGACTTGCCATATAGGTGGAAACCCACCTTTCGATAAACTATACAATATAGATATAATGAGTATGTATAGGTACCTACTACCTATACATATTATATATATATAATATATACTGCTGAACAATCTAAACTTCGACGGCACAACGCAGCTGGCAAAGTATTAGTCCGATAAACCAATAAATACACTGTTATTATTATACGAGGGGAAAAAAACGCAGTACACACGTTGCGCAGAATATTATTAGGTATTACTATTATTTTTCAGTGAACTTTTCTTTTTTTTTTTTTAACCTAAATCTATATAATTCCCGACAGCGCATGGACGACACGGTTCAAAAAGTCAGGTTTAAACTGACCTAACCTAACCGCTGTATACATTTAAAATGGAAAAATACCGTTCTATGCGAACTCCGGTCGATATTTATGTAAATCAAGTCTGATAGCTGAGTTTAACTATAACGTATTCTTAATTATTATTGTTGTTGTTTGAGATGAAATTTTAAAAATGCACTACGGTTAAAATAGGTACCTATATATTATTTTATATGAAGTGTTTACTATACCTAGTGAAGTACGCTTTTATAGAGAGTACTTGTTGACTGTTCTGTATTGGTAATAATTTTCATCTAAAGTACCCATTATGTAATATTATGGATGACATAACTGTCGATATAGATGTTATGGGCTGTTAGATTTAAATTTACATCCAAGCATAGATTCCTTAAATATTATTCGTGATCCATTTGATGATCACGATTTCGAATTTCTCGGCCAATTAAGTATTTCTAAAAATTACTGTGATTTTACGTTTAATGTTTAATGGCGTTGAGCATATCATGCAAACGACAAGCACTAAAAAAAAAAAAAAATACCTAGGTACCTATATATCTACTAAAAATTTCATAATAATAAAACTAAAGCTGCCGGTCACCTACTCTTACAATACATCTTCAAATCCTATATGCGCCCCCATCTTAACTTACGCCTGTTCTGCTTGGGCCTCTAACATCTCAAACATCAACTGGTCCTACATCGAAGCCATTCAAAACAACACCTTCCGCAAAATTACAAACCTTCCCCTTTACGTTAGCAATCACAGCATCAGGGAATCTACCGATATCCCGTTCATCTTCGAATACATTAACTCCACCTCCTCCAAACTTAAAAATACCATAACCTCATCCCCCTTCCCACACATTTCCACCATATCAATCCACCCCGGGCTCCTTAACGGCTACAAAAAAAACCAATCACTAAACTTCTAAAAATCCCTCTACACCTCCACTTTATACAAAGCAAGCACAAATTTCATACCAACATTTTTGTGGGAAAGTCATAGTTAAATGATAATAAAGAATAACTACGAGTATAGGATATGTGCCATAATGTAATAATAGATATAATAACGAATTTCGCAAAGATATCTGATTATGTCCACATTAGCCAATATTGGATACTGAAGGTTAGGTTATTATATATTACTATAGTTTTACATTTTAAAATACTCCGATATATTTAATACATTAAAAGAAAAAAAAAAGTTATTATACTCAATAGACAATTTCTACACTGACCGTTAATGTTTTACTATAATATTAGGTTTCAATATAATTTCTAGAAATGAATCACGAATGAAGGGTTGAAGGGTATCATAGAAGAAGAAAAAGTATGTTTAAGGCGCATTATATTTTACGCATTCTCTACTATCTATGTGAGCCAAAGTTGACACAAAAAAACACTTCCGCCGTTAATAATATCTTTTAACTATACACATTGGCTAAACTATAATAATTATTGTGCAATAATATTGTATAACATATATACATATATATATTTTTTTAACCAAGTGTAAATAAACCACAGTTTAAACACGAGACCATAAACGATATATTTATCGCGTTTTAAATCAAACGAGTGAAATTCGAAAACTAAATTCGTTCTTTGCGCGATATAGTCCGTCATCCATAACCTCGCAGTAAAACGTAAAAATAACGATAACTATACGATAAGAATGTTACCGGCACTGCAGTACAGTGTATACAATATAATATATAGATACCGTACAGAGTTTTCGTTATTTAAGACGAATATAATTCCTCGGGTGGCACTCTATACATAATAAATATATATATTATATTATATAAATGTATAATATCAACCTACATAGTACATTATTATTGCACTTATATATATATATATATATATATATAGGTACAGACTTGCGACTCTCGCAAAAAAAAACTTCCCGGAACTTTATATATTTTCTTCGTGACTTTAAAAAAATATTAAACGTACGCCTTGTGCCACAACTGAAACACGGTCAATCGATCATAATAATAAAATAATATAATATACGCGTTATATGTACATATTATGTATAATACACATACCTCTACCTATATAAACGCGTATATCCCGCTGGGACGCGACGCGTATATTAGTCGACAAACGTATTTTTTTATTTTATTAATCGTAAATTCACTCCTACGTTGTAAAAAAAAAAAAAAAGGAAGACAAATACAAACCCAGAGAGGATAGGAAAAAAATGCACGAGGAATGCGCGCGCGACGACAGAACCGCGGTATACGACGTCCGCGTGTCGGGTAACCGTTCGTTGGGTATATACCTATACGCGCCATGCCGGTTTTTTTTTTTTTTTTTTTTTTCAAGACAAACACTCGGCTACATCAATAATATTATAGCCAATATAACAGTATAATATACTACACATTATAGCGGGGCAATCATTATGATGTATATTATATCCTGTGTTCGCAGGATTTTTCTCCCGGAACGACTAAAACATGCTGTATAGCGACGTACAGAAGCTCCTATATAATCCCATAGTTGAAATGATAATATTCTGAACGTAATTTAAAAAATAATTATGGTCGCATTTAACTCACGAGCTACCGCGGTAGCCGTATCGGTTTTGCGTCGATTTAATGCGGTATATTCTCCACTGCCGCGAAACCGTGTCATGGATATAAAATAGCTTCATGATTTGTTGAATCACCCGATCACTTTTCGTAACCATATCACGGTTAACCGTGTCTATACCGATAACTCGGATAACTTGGATACTACAAAGTCGAATTCTACTCGACATTTTCCCGTGTAGTCATTGTGAAGATACATAGGTGACTCGATATAATATATATATATATATATATAGATACCGAGGATTGTATCGATTAGGTACATTTAAAAATGCATTAAAACGTTAGGTCGGTGTTAACATTTTCTCCGACCGATCATTTTGAAATGGTCATTAAACTATAGTTACTATATGCGATATTACGTAATGTTTTGATACACTGGCACACGGTGATTGTGCACGGTGTCAGTAAAATACCACTTTTATTCAATTTCACTATATATATATGTATATATGTATATAGTATGCACGATGAAAAAAGGTCGAATACGCTATGATTTACCGAACGAAACGATTGTCGATTGACCCAACAAAACGGTAGAAATATCAATTGATATTACCAATCTATATTATATATCTGATATTAATAAGCACACACAAAAAAAGTCATCAACCTATTTTATTTATTTATTTATTATTTTTTTTTATGGTGATTACTCAATTTTTTTTCCTCTCTGTAATACGAGGGGAGTGACGAATGTTATACCTATACATATATATATACGAAATACGAATTCATCTGCAGAAATCTGTATATACTTTAAACAATGACTTTGATCGTCGTACGAATAAGGTAACTTGTACATAACTATATACTTGTAAATGTTAATATATAATATTATACTATATATAGATCTAGGAGAATTAGGTACTAAATCTAGGAAATTGACCGCTTAAAACTTTTAAATTGTGTACTTATCTATGAAAAAATGTTCAAATAGTTATGCACTCCAGCGGTTAATTTTTTTTTTGGCAAAATTAGGTGCATCAACATAGAAAAACTAAAATGCTGTAAAATCATTTGAAAAATGTTCTAATAATATTTTTGAGATAAGTTAAAATATTAAATATATTTTTTGTTCCTAAGACATTCGTAGAATTCGTGTATTTACCGGGAAATGTGTTATTCTTGATTATCTAACTTGTGTTGTTTAAAAATCTACGCGTATTGCAAATAGTCATTATTGTACTATGTAGTTCTCAATACCTAATTATATATTCTTTCGTCACATTATATAAATTTAAATTAATTTTGCGTACCTACCTAAGTGGTCGAGTACAAAATATTTTTTTGATATCGGTTTTTCAGTCTGTATATAGGTACCGCAGATACCTGGCATATACAAGATGAATATTATGACATAACGTACATTTTTTGAAAATTAATTAAAAACCACGTGTATACGGAGGTGGCCGAGGGCTCAAAACGATGGGTAAAAGAAATTCCGAATAATATATTACAAATACATAACGTAGGAATAAAATCGCCGAAGGTGTATGATATGGTCGTCATCCGTGCGAAATACCGCGGAGAAGACCGGTCACGAGTGTTCGCGCAAGAGCACCTACCTAATGTCGGCGGACTCGACCCCCGAAATGGGATCGTCACGAGTGTGAACGATCGGTGTACGTATTATTCGTTCGTTTCCATTTATATATTATAATAGTATGTATTAGGTATGTATGCTTAGGCGACGACGATGACGTTAAGTGTTACTTGTGACCGTATATAAACACGTGCGTTTTATTAGTGTTATTTTTTAATGCATTTCGAACCGTTAAAAATAGATAATACCCACTCTTAAATAGTTCAGTTATCGTTCGGAATAGTTTCGCGCGGCAGTATACGTATATTATAATATAATCGCCCAGAGCGTGCGAAATTTTCGCCACAAACGATATAATAAACGAGACACTTTGAATATATTATATTATTATTATGTATCAGCTGCAGTAACCCAAGGCTGGGCAAGTTAACTATATTTTTTATCTCGTTAAGTTAAGTTAAGTTAAAAGTTAACTATGAAAAAAAAAAAAGTAACTTAATTTAGTTAAAAGTGAAAATTTCTTAATTAGGAAAAAAAAAGTCGATATACCTACCTATATATGGTGAAAAAGTAAAAAAGGATAGTTAGGAGGTACGCTCTTTACACTCAAAAAAACTACTGGGGACTTCTTCTGCCTTAAAAAGTGTATACATGTAAAAATAAAAATACAACACGTCATTTATATAAGAAATCAGAAAATAACTCCAAACTGCCAAGGTACCTACTTTTGTATAAAGTCAATTTGAAGTTAACACGTTAATTTTAATAAAAATGTAACTTTTTATGTTAAAAGTTAATCTGAAAAAAAAAGTAACGTGTTAAGTAACTTATTGAAAATTAACTTAACTTTTTAACTTAATTTTAACTTCTAACTCGTTAATGCCCAGCCTTGCTGTAACCTCTATTCGTATACGGTGGCCGGTGGCCGGTGGTATGAGATATATTATATTTATATATAAAAAAAACAACTGAAATAATATGGTCAATCGTCGGGGCGTGTGATTTACGCGCGTGCCGCCGCCGACAAACGATCGGAATTTGTAATTCTAATCCATTTTGATGTGCGTGTGCGCCGTGCATATACAATAACGATAATAACTCATATATATATATATATATTATTGGAATATTATTTCCTTCCATGTAATATAATAAATATCGGTTCGAGATTATAGAAGAAAGAACGGCGGCGATCTTCTTCCGCCTGTATAATATTATAATATACTGCAGTCTACACTTCACATTATACAATAATATATACCGTATTTGCGGTCGGTTTGGATACGGCCAAAGTCGTAAATAACGGATAAATAATCTATATTATATATACGAGATACAATGCTGGACACCGACCGTAAATGGCACGTCATAAATATCGAAGACGTACCGCAATTATTAGGGCTCAGATGAGAGCCGATATTGGAGGTAATGGTCAAACGTTCGTATATAGGAGAGGCCGACCGGATTGGGTAGAATCTGCTAAATTAATAATATTATGTTGGTGCGCGACTCAACAGCATTACCGTCAAATTTCTCATTTGTCTGCTGGTCCGTCCATCGCCAAAGAAAATGTAAAATTTTATCGCTTTACGCTTGGTATTTGTACATGGATTAGACATTAGACATTTAACTCTATTCATAATATTGTAGAAAGCAGTAGACGTTGAAATCAAATTAATTTTAATTGCACGAATGATTGGTTCGCATATTTTTAGAAAAATGCATTTATGTAACCGAAATCATGGCCAAACGGTCAATTTCTAATATGTACTCGTATTTTCTAAAATCACAAGGTTTTACACAGTGATGTTATGATTATGAACCCTGATTCGGCAATTTATTCCTTCATTCGATTTTTGAATACTATAGTTATATAGCATAACAAAGAATTATTATTTGATAGATCGGTTATTGATTATAAATAGCGACTTTTTCGTAATTTAAAAATGACTGTCTGGTCAGTTCGTCTTTGAAAAAATTCCATTATTTCCATTGGCCGTCTGTAAACACTCCAATATAAAAGTCATACGTAATGGAGACATGGATGAATATTCTATACACCCGTGCCCGAAGAAAATAAATGTCACTGGTAAAGGCCGTACCTAGGAGGAAGGCTGGATAGGTGCTTCAGCCCCCTCTTTTATTTTCACACATATACGTGTATATAAGTAATGCATATGATCTAAGGTTATAGTTTATAAGTATTTTGATAACAAATGTCATATTTGATATTAGGTACTATCATGCCGGCCGATTGTGTAAATTTTTATTTTAAATTTACTATAGATGAACCAAAAATGTAGTACTCTTCACTGAAAAATAATTCTGACTATGACGCTGGATAGGCCCTTAGATCATATACAATGGATAGCTATCTCACCAGTGTACCTACCTCGTTAGAGGACTTCTTACGATGGGTCACGAAGGATCACCTATTGACACACAGGACGTGTCGCTGTATCCATTGTATAGAGAAATGTAAAGGTTCTTATCATTATTAATCACACGTTGACCACGTATAATGAAATCCAACCACTTCTGGTAACCCATATTTTCTTCAGGCACATACAGCTGCCTAGCCGTGTCCCGCGTCCATACTTTTGTTATCTGTATATACCTATTTCTCTGTGGTACGAAAACGACAGCTTATTACTTCGTATATCATAATATAATAGTAGGTGGCGCGAGAGTGAAACTGTCAGGAGATGACGATGGCCAATTAGTGAGATAATAATGGAATTATACAAAACCAAAATGTATACGTAAAAATTAACATCCGTCGGTGGGTTTCCACTTTCTTTCTTTTCTGCGCGCGATAAATGTCACGGGTCCGTTGCCACTCACCGGCTGTAGAGGAGAGCAGCACATAATTAACTCGAGCTTCGTTCATAGCTTTCTATATATATATATATATATATAGGTACTTACTATACTAGGATGACCATGTCCCGTTTTTTTTGGGATTGTCCTATTTTTGAGCATTGCGTACTGTTGTCCCGAGAAACTTTAAATGAGACAATGTATAACCCGATTTTTTTTTTTTTTGCTTATTTGTCTTATATATTTTTGCTTATAAGTGGTGGTCTACTTATTACAAACGAAATTGTGTTTCCTTAGAAACTAAACAATCTAAAAGAAACGAGTAGAAAGATTTTGCGATTTCCACGTTTAGTCAGTTTATATATGACTGTAAATTTCCAGGATGTATACAAGCTCTTCCTTTTATTGATGGCATTATAAAACACACTTTTCCAGTGAAAAATACATTAAATAAAAATGTTAAACTACCAACTAATGAAATATTATATCCAAGTGGAAAAGTTCCACTCAAAAATGATAAAGTACTGGACATTAAAAAACTTATGCCTTACATTGAAGAGCAATATAAAGAATTTTACAATGAAATACTACAATGGCCTGTGATTGACTAATTTTTGTTAATTGTGTTTTTAGACTTAGTATTATCTTAATATTTATTTTTATTTTACTATCCAAAGACTGGCAAAACCAAAAAGTGATAATATCTTTTAACAAAATCAAATTTTTAATTGAATTTGAAAATAAAAACACTATACTTTTATTATTTTATTAATTATTTATTGCCTAGGTACTTACTATACTAGGATGACCATGTCCCGTTTTTTTCGGGATTGTCCTATTTTTGAACATTGCGTACTGTTGTCCCGAGAAACTTTAAATGAGACAATGTATAACCCGATTTTTTTTTTTTTTTGCTTATTTGTCGTTTATGAACATTTTGAAAGAAAATTATTGCGTTTCACTTTTTTGTATTGTCCCGGTTTTTTTTTCAATTTTGAAAATTTGGTCACCCTATTTGTACTGCCTACATATAATACGTAACTACATATACGTCTCTTTACATAGTGTGCAAAAAGAAGAAAATTCTACGGTCGAACGTATTGTAACGCGGTGCGCACAACCGTCGTCAATGTACATGAGCGTTGTGTTGATGAAAAAAAAAAAAAAAATGGGAGAAGAATTCACTGAAGTCGTTTCTCACGTCTTACACACCGCTGTGTACGGCACTACTACTCGTACAGAATACCACCCGTAAGCATTATGAGACGCACACCGGAACGTATCAATTATCGAGTGTGATAATGTAAGACTGCCGTATATACATACATACATACATACATACATACAGATACAGATAGCTGGTATACGGTTACACATTTTCGGTTGCTTTTGTATATTTCGGACATTGCAGGCGGAGAAAAACAACAAACATAAACCGAATAAACCCGAACGGCATTATACAGCAACCACCTCGGCGTCCTCGGCGATAATATACGATTGCACTCGATGTCACTGCTCGTGAAAAGACGAGGTC
>JAIPRL010006707.1:0-26215 GCA_025469235.1 Pemphigus obesinymphae
AAAATGACCTCTCAAAAGTACCAACTAGACGCAATTTGCTACCGGAAACAGGGTATGAGTGTAAAGATCGGAGCACTCCTTCTGGTAGTAAATTTGTTAACAGAGAAAAAAAAAATAAATAAATAAATAAATAAACATCATTGTAAAACCACTAGCTCCCTCGCTACGCTCAGAATCTAAAATCTAAAAATACCTATAAGATGAAATTAATCGCGACCGAAAATGAGGTAAACACATGCAACTATCGGAGCACCGCTCCTACTAGACATTTTGGCTACAGACATAAAAAAAAAAAAATGTAGGTACGTCATTGTAAAATCACTCGAAATTGAATGGAATCGATATAATAGATTATACGATATAATGTATGTACAATATATTATTGTAATGCACTACATACTTATTTGGTAAAAGTAAATATATTCGCTGTACGAGTATGTGCGTGAATTGTTGTAGATAGGTTCCAAATACCCGTATATTAAGTATATGCTGTATATTATATGTGTGTACCGATAATATATATTTCATTGAATTTTTCGTCCTTCTAAATTTTGGTACACCGACACGCTCATCCGAGTGACTCTTTTGTGCCAAGACGACAATATTCGCGCCGATCGATAGGTTAGCCGTATATTTACAGTCGACCACAGAGTGCGCTTGTAAAGATAAAACCGAATCATATACACACACATACACACACACACACACACACACGTCTATATGTATACACAGTACCAATGTACATTTGAATTTCGAATTTTATTTCGATTTTCTCGGATATACTAACATAGGATATATATATATATGTAATAGGTACGGACGCGGTCTGAAAAAAAAAAATTCATATATATATACGTACATATTTATAATATATGCAATGCATATTATATTTACTCGTATGTGTGCAGATATATTTTTTACTCGCGTATAAATCGTATCGAGAAAACGTGTTCTATTATATTATTATAATAAAAATATCCGTAAAATATTCTGATTTTCGTACAACAACAACGTTTTAATCCATTTTTTCTTTGAAAGATCTTTTTTATTTTCGTCATCGCCATTATAATATATATATATATATATAAAAACGTAGAAGCGCCCGATTTCATTAACACACAGTAGCTATGATTTCGTATCCACTGCAAATTGACGGAGCCTACTACACACGATTTTAGGGGCTGATACGTATACATCCCAAAGTCTCGTGACCGCGGTCGTTTCAGCGACTGTGCTAACGTAGGACAAATGTTAAGCGCATTTAGGCATTTATTAGCGCATTTATAGGCAATCTTTATGTTGGGCGCGTATGCGTATACCGTATAATGCAATATATTGCACCGATAAAAGTACAATGGACGGGTATCGCGCGCGTGATGTATTATTTTATTTTAGAAATCACACGCGAAATAATGTATTATAACGATATTGGCCGGTGCACTGTTATAGATATATATTTATATATATATATATATTATAATTGGTTATACCGACACCGGCACACACGTATGGATTTTCGTATACACACACCCACACACACGGCCGATTTAAACAATAGTAAAAACCCTTTTGCGGATGATTTATGCCGTCGAAAAATTTGCATTCCCTTTTCCAACATTTTCCTCTTCTCCCCGTATACGTATACATAATATGTGTACAGCTGCAGGAGCACTACCTCCTACCGACCCTCCCCGAAAAAAAAAAAAACATTAACTCCGCCGCCACCGCGACCCTGCACCCTGAGCCCGGCGATCGCATTTCGTACGACGCTCACGTATACAATATCCTCGTCGCGTATAGTTTCCCGAGTATAAAGGGACGTCTACACAACTACGGGTGGCGTTGCGCGAATTCTAAAATCCAAAAACGGTGCGCCGCGCCAGCGCGTCGGTTTTCACTATATATATACGATTATCTTACTGTCGACTGTACACGGCGAATAGTCTGTATGTATATATATATATATATATATATATATATATATATATATATGCCGTGTGCAAATACGCCGACTTGACTAGACCCGACTAGACTTTGTACAGCGACGATTCACGTCCATAACAAAAAAAAAAAAAAACTCGTATACGCACTTTCATATTATATTTTATACGGTGTATTGTATTTTAAAATTAGAAATCCACAATATACGTAAGCGTTTCGTCACAATTTCTTCTTATCTTAGAATTTCTCAAGTAAAATAAATAGCCATTTTGTAAAACACTCTCCTGAACAATCCGTTATTTTAATATAGAACCTTTTCACATTCTTAGGTGACGAACGTCCAAATCGCCACTTTTTATTATCAAACAATTTTCCATGGGTGTTGTTTTCAAATCGCCGTATTACGTGATAAAAATCACCCGACATTTTTAAAAATCAAATAGTAATGATAGAAATTTAGACGAATTATCACTAAAACCTGAAATATGCTCAAATCTGATCACTCGGTTCATTAACACTCAATTCTCGAAGCGATACACAGCTACAATACCAGCTGAAGTAATAACTTTTTAAGGCATGTTTATTTTATGCGTAATTACCATCCTAATATTTGTATGTCATAAATTATAATTCATAAGGAGGTATAAGTTCGGTAAAACCGTAATTATATAATAATAAATCCGTCGATATTTTTAAACTTTCTAAAATATCAGCAAAATAAGTCCTTAAAAAATAAATCCTTTTAAAACAACATATTTTGATTCTATATACGAACAGACTTGATCCTTTAAGAAATGCAGTCCGTTATTGATATTAATAGATTACTATTTTTATGTTAGTGGGTAGAAAACCTGTAGAAGACTTTGAAAGTCCTAGTTCGAAAGGCCAAATTTACCGAGAACCTAACGATTTTATTCGTTGAACCAGATCCTAAAAAGTCCAATTATATATGGTTAGCTAATCTGGCATTCGGCTCCTGTTGTCCCATTACTGTCGGACAGTAATCCCGACAGATACCGTATATAGTCCATCCGGTGGTAGAATATGGGTTTCTTCCGGTTAATACATTAAACGCATGCAATCGATATCGATTTAAATTCTTGAATTAATTATAAACTACAAAAATATAAATCCCATAAAACCAAGAAAATAATAAACGTTTCTAAAATATTTTTGTCGTGTTTACTCTATATTTCCATGACACTGCAGTCTCTTGAATTTCACTTTGATTTCAGTAAACTGAATTAAAAATATTGTTGCTTTAATATTTTTGTATTTTCATTAGCATGATAAAAATTTAATTTCATTAACATGCATGTACATTTTACCTATTGTGACTTAATTCTTAATCACTATATTTTTAATGAATAAAAGTATGAGGTATATGTTGAATTGTATATATCTATATTAAGATAATATATATTTACTCAAGTTTTTCTACCAAGTGCGCTTAAATTATAGTTCATAATTATTGTAAAATGTATTATTTATTTATAATTTGTTTCAAAAAGAAGCTAAGAAAATGAGACTACTTTAGATATTGGTTAAAATATAGACATTTTTGAAATATTTTTAGTAAATTTCCATAAAATACATTTTAAATTGAGGTTTTTTTTTGTAAATAACGTTTTTGGCGTTTTTATTATTGGCTTGGATAACATATTTTAGATTCTAACGTGTTGTTTATGTACTTATATATAGTCATTTTTCCCAGTAATTTTCTAAAGCAAAAAGAAAACCTACCAAGAATAACGGAAAATCATATAAATTGGAAAATATAATATTATACCACGAACTTTCATTTGTCGAATAATAATTTAATGATTTATCTTTACTTTGAAACCTAAAATAATAATATTACATAATCCTGTCCAAAGCCTGAAGGAACAGATAGACCAAATTCCATTACCTATATCTATACAGATTTTCTTAAATTGTAGTATATATATATATATATATATATATATATATATATATATATTATAGTATAATAAAAATACAGTAAAAATTCAGACTAAAAATTAGGACTCTAGGTTATTTAAATTAATGAAAGTCTGGATTAAACAAAATAACTGAAAATCATATATTATAGATTTAAGAATATTATAATATAGGTACAAGATATAATGAAACACAAAGTATTAGGCCCTACAAAATCATTATTAAGTACATATAAACATTTTCATTACATATTAAGGCACATCTTCATTGACCACACTTGATACGCATACTGGTTTGAAGAAACTGTTGATTTTTTTGTTTTCTTCCTCTCACATTAATTTATTTTTAATTAACTCACGCAGACGCCTCAAATATTCGTAACATGCAGATATGTTTGGATCGTTGTTATCTTCAACGTATTTAATAACAATGCTTAGATAGTCTTTAATTTCATTAAGTTTTAGATGAGGATTAATAATATCGTCTGCTTCATCCTTGTCATAATTATCTGCTTCAGAGCTTACTGCAGCGATTAACTTTCAATGATCTCCTTCCCTGTAAAAATTTGATAACCTAAATCATCTTCATCTGCTTCTAGCCATAACTCATAACTCATTGTCTTCCAATGTAGCTGAGTTTTCACCACCTTAGTGGAAAGTGCTGTGAAAATCCTCTATTTACAATCCAGCCGTATCTGGCCCAACCTCTTCATTTATTAAAAGTTTTTTCTATGAGTTAATTAAAGTTGGTGGTTTCATGTTTTTGACAAAAAACACGAAATTGAAAATCATGGATCTGACATTGTAATTTTTCCTTATCTCTTCTTTTCCTACAGCTGGTTCCTCGGTTTCCAAAATTTCATTTAAAAGCTTATTTTTGTATAGACGCTTGGCTGTGTAAATGATGCCTTGATGCATAGGCTGGATCAGAGAGGTTATGTTTGCTAGCAAGAACATGCACCTGATATTTATATCATCAGTAGACAGCTATTCAACATGTGGATGTTCTGGACAGGAGTCCAGTAAAACTAGGACCTTTACTTTATCGTCAAGAATTTTCAACACTTCTGTGTGATATTTTCTGATTTCTGGCACTGCTTTTTTTAAAAACCAATCCATTGTAATATCTGAAGTGAACCATGCACTTTTTGAGTTGTGGAAGTAAACTGGTAACCTGTCCATAATATTTTTTTATTGCATGTGGTTTTTTACTTTTGCCTACAATCACAAATTTCAACATGTGACTTCTATCAGCATTAGTGCCTAACAATACAGAAACTCGATCTTTGCTGATTTTCCTACTTGGCGTATTTTTTCAGTATTTGATACTTGGATACTGTCTGGTAATGCTCTCTAATATAATTTTGTTTCATTATAATTATATAGTTGCGAAGACAGTATATTTTCAGCTTTTAAAATTTCATTCGTCGATACTGAGATTTTCACAACATATTTTTTTATTTGTTATGTTGTGACGCCTTCTGAACCTAAACAACCTTCCCGAATTGGCTTTAAAGTTGCTTATATCCAACTGTTTAGCTAATCTCTCCGCTGCAGCCTAAATTTCAACCCCACGGACAGTCGTGGCAGCCAATCCAAAAGAACGAGTTAACAAAATCATTTGTACACTGCATCATCAAAGGATTGATCCAGTAGCATCCGCATTATTTTTAAAGCACTTGCTTTCTTTTCTACATTAGATTTCAGGAAAAACTTTCTTATATCGTGTTTTCCTTTCTTAAGTCCAAGATAGTCTATTTGGTAATCCTATATTGCGCACAAATGCTCGACACAGATGCTCTTTTTTTGAATTTTTCTATTACGCATAGTTTATCGTTAAGAAAAAGAGACATATGCTTATGCTTTTTACTTTGACTGGGTTCACTTAACGACATCACAGTATGTATATAAATAATAACGAATAAAATATAAATTATTTTATAAATTTCGATATGCGAAACACTCCGAAGGGTATCAGGCGACCGACTGACGTTGAATATATTTAACATTTCATGTTTATTTTAGTCTATGGCACAATAACTGAGTAGTTTACGTCTTATTAAACGGCTGTCCGGATTAAGCGAAGTCCAGTCTAATGAGAACCGAATAAAGCTGTATTGCTATTGTGGCTCTTTTTATTATAATAAAAAAAATATAATAATAACTAAAACTATTGATTATTGATAAAAATAATATTTACATATTGAATGGATGTGTTGTGTTCTGGAAAAAACATTTGAAATACAATTTTCTAAATAATTTTAGATTTTGAGTGGAACAGTGAATCTGTTGATTTTACAATGACAAGTTAAAATTTTTTATCGAGTAGAAGTTTTTGAATAAAAAGCTTTTTTGATAAAAAAAAAAAATTCGTTCTAATTGGTACTTTAAAGAAGTTATTTTTCGATTTTTCAAGTTGTTTCCTTTAAACGTGAAGAAAAACTACCTTCTTACGTTATATCCTGTATGCAATATAATATAAATACAAGGGAAATAAATAGTTGTTATAGTAACTGATTTTTATATTTTTAATTGGCGATTAAAAGGCCAAAGGTCATTTTAAAAATAGAAATATATTTAATATTATTATACCGAAGCTTCGGTCAAAATCGTTTTATAATACATTAAATATATCCAACACCAATATCCTACTCGGCGATCGATGTACCTACACTTTCGCTGCCTTCTGAATGGTAATTTTCGTTTTTCATTAACCTATATATCAACGTTATTTTATTTTTAACTATCGTAGAACAGTAAAAAGAGTTACAGTTATATTTACTAGAGGCTATCAAAGGGTCGGTGGGAATAATCATGGAGGGCTCATGGTGGATGTTTATACAATTGGGTTTTATAACTTTGATTCATGATAAACGTATTAAAGCCACCGTGAAGTAGTAAGTATACCGCATATATTATAGCCACATAATATACACAAGTACTATAGTTAGTATGTAAAGGCATACTTATATCGTTCGTTTATTTTTTATTTGTAAAATAAAAACAATCACGGGTCCTAAGGTAAAGCCGACTGATTATTATTGGTCGGATACCTGCAGCACGCAAGTACTGTAATTATACTGTCAAGCAAGCGTATAGTTGTATAATATACGTACGTAATATTATTATGGGGGCAAGGGTCATTCAATTTTCACGCTAAAAAAAAATGGTAAAGATTACATTTAGTGACCTGTACAGTGCACACTGATTTTGTAACATAAAATATGAATGACCTCTGTATACAGCTGTATATATGGTATATAAGGTATAAATTGTTGTACACGTGAAAACTTGATGAAGCGTGAAGTAAAAAGTTTCGCCCAAAACTTTTCCGCGCGCCATAAATATATAAAGGTGACATTTCGGAAACTTCGGGATGAAAATATAGCCCGTAGCAGCCCGCGTACATTTTAAATTCAATTTCCGAATTATCGATTAACATCAGTCGCACAGACCATGAATAACATTACGCACGGAATTTACAAGGTACGGTAATGCCGTGTCGGTTATATTATAATATTATTGCTTGTTCAATCTTTCAAAGTACCTATACATACATCGTTTTTTTCACATATTCTATAGGGGGAAAGAGCTGAGTGATATTTTTTTCAAGGTTTTCAAGAAAGCCAAAAAAAAAATTAAATTAAATAAACGTTTATAGAATGACGGTAACTTTTTTAAGATAATTTTCAGGCTTATGTTCAAAAAGGTTTTTTTAAAAGTGAACATTTTTAATTCCATATATATTTCAATACATTTTACAATTATTTTATATTTGTAACGTTTTAATATTTTAAAATAAATAAAAATATTTTAATGTTTGGTAAATACGTAAAATACATGTAAAACACAACATCGATATTGTCACAAATATTCCCCCCAAAATGTTCATTACATTGAATAGGTAACTGAAAGCTTTTAAATAAAGGGATAGTGCAATAAAAATTCAAGGGATAAGTAAACAATTATTTATATTTACTTTTATTTATATTAAATAAAATACTAATATTGCCCTACAATATATTATATATGAAATAATATATTTAAAAAATATTGCAACCATTCAAAAAAAAAAAAATAATATAAACCCTAATAATAATACACACAAACAGGGTCATAGCAAGAAATTTCATATGGGGAGGTCTAATATTTCATATTGCCCTTAAGGAAAACATTTATATTAAGGGAGTATTACTGATTTCTAAATAATTTTCATGTCAGTAATTTTTAATAATTTCTAAACCAATTTCCAATAGTAATTTATGCTATTTGTTACTTATAAGTATAGAAATGTGAATTTAACGCTCTTTAAATCTTTAAAATTCTAAATAAATCCCGAAAATGCACAAAAATGCAATCGAGATCACAAAAACCAACCAAAAAAGCAAATTTTCAAGAGTTAAAAATATATAAAGTCTTATTCAATACCTAGTACTTATAATCAAAATCTTTTAATTTTTATATTTAATTAGGTACAAAAAATATGGCCATTAATAATTGTAAAAAATAATTTTAAAAGATGATAGTCCAAAAATAATAATGATGTAGGTAAATAAAATATTTTTAATAAATTAAGTTGATTAAAATGTCATAAATTACAATGATAAGGGAAAAAAGATATAAAAAAAAGTCAAAAAAGACCTAAAAATTGAAAATGTAAGAATATGCATAGGTAATAAAAGTTTTGACATTGAACACTTTGATATATGATTCAAAATTTAATGTACGTACATACATAAATAAATATATATAATTTTAATATATTAACCAGCATTAATAATTTAATTTAAATAAATTTAAATTCGTTTACCAACTACAAAAATCAATATATTAAAGGCCAAAAAAATGAAGAAACAGTAGATGGTGGGGTTATAGCTCTTTTAGCTTCTTTTTTTACTAAGCCACTGAACACATAATATATATTATATTGAATATTTATTTTTATTTTATTATATTATTTTTTAGGTATGTAAATTATAACAATAAGTGAATATCTATTCCTATTCCAGATAGCATACGACCGGCTTAAAACGAGTATACAAGGTGAAGTGGAAGATAGAAACTGTCAAAACATTTCGTTTTGATGGCGTAAACTAAACAACAAATGAGTAAAATAACACTTCAGCCGAAATGGATGGTAAATAAAAGATGTGCGAGAAGTGTGAAAAGCTCGTTCGTTAAGAAAATATTTTTATAAAAATACTGATGTCGAAACAATCTTTTTTTTCTTATTCTCATCGAAATGAAATTAACTGTACTTTGCTCAATTTCACTCGGCAACTAAGTGTTATCTAGGAAAACGGATATTCTATCATTCGTGTTCGCAATTCGATGGTTTTTTTTTTTTTTTTGTAGACAGATGTGTAAGTATTGATTTTGTATCTCGTGGTTTCTCCTATATTAGTATTCCTCGCGATATCTCAAAAATAGTTCTCTCGTAAATATCGTTGAAATTGTTTTCAAAGAATCAAGCTCGAACGAATCGAGTTCGCCAAGCTAACAGAAAATATTTAATACGAATTTTTGCAGCAAAAATTCTAAATTTAAATAATATACTTATGCATATCAAATGACGTGCTATTATTTATGTTATATTCATAAATATATTAATATATTAAAAATATATTCTTGGTTACAGTAACAGTTAAAACGAATACACGCTTTGTATAAAAAAAACAATCATCATCAATGTAAACATGCATAATTAATTTATAATATATAATAATAAATAATATTCAAAGGTTACATTTTTGTAATATTGATATTGATATTATGTTGTTCCAAAGATATAGGTAGGTACCATCAAGATTAGTTATTAATTGTACAAGTGTCAGTCATCAATTAGGTACATATATTTTTGTTTGTAATTATTCCTTTTTATTAATTATTAACTTTGTAAATATACGTTACCACGACATATTATATTATACATATACACGAAAATTTTAAGTAAATAATATACATACTACATAATATAATATTTATGTCCTGTTTAAGCTTACAAAGAAGATAACTATGAAGTAATTTATTTTTCACATATATTTTTATGTTTAGCTGATTTCATACTCTCTTAAACATTTTATATACTTATTATACGTATATATTTAAATATATAAGCGAAAGTTTTTATGTTTTACACACTAAGAAAATATATATAAGCCTTAAATGTTTGCCTCCCTCCCCAAGTGAAAAATACTTTCTGCACCACTACGAATACGGATTACTTATGAAATCTGTGTATTATATGATAATAAAAGAGATGTTTAAAAACATATAAAAATAAGATTCATAAGAATTGAGTATTTTATTTTTCTACTTGAATAGCCCATATTATTTATACTTTGAGATTTAAATGAATTACAATTAACTTGTAAATACATTTGTATATTAAAAATATATATTATTATAATATCTGTGTAATAAAGGTACTTGTATTTTCGAAAATAATTGTGATAAAATTACAATATAGTTACTTCTTATAGGTAACACGAAATATTTCTGTAACCTTGAACTGAAATTGAGTTTTTGGTAGGGAGTTAGTGAAGGAGTACAAAATTATATACTATTTTGAGATAATTTTAAATTGTTAACCTTTTCAAGACGGCACAATTCGCGTGCTTTTAAATGGCACCACATATTAATACTTTTAACACCGAATTTGAATAGACCGTTTGGACTTCAGTCATGGTACTTAAATAAACATTAACTATTTGACAATCAGTTAATATTAGTTATATAAACTTCAATATTCCAAGATTTTAAAGACTATTCCAAGTGGTTCAATTTTGGTTAATATACTATAAAATTTATAAGAAATTTACATATTTCATTTTCATTTGTTTTTAAAATGTTGCATTTTTAGCATTGGATATTCTAAAGATAATATGAAATTGTTAACGTTTTTTGATTGATTAGTGTATAATATCTGAAGTTCTCATTAGAAATTGAGAATTTTTCACATTGATCACGTGAGATCTGGAGATCACAGGTCTCTATATATACTCGTATATTAATCTCCAATTATTGTATATGTATATATTATGTATATATATATGTGTGTGTGTGTGTGTGTGTGTGTGTGTGTGTGTGTGTATACAATCGTGTAGACAATAGTCATACTCAATTATTGAATTTTATACTGCCTATAATAAGGACTATAAAAAAATATAATTAGTGATTTTGAACCTTTTACTTCTGAGCTTATAAAATTTAACTAATCAAACCATTACATTATCCTTTGATATACATTTCCTAACAAATTATTAATAATTACCTACCTAATAAAGTTATATCCGTTCTTCATTTTTTTTTTCAAAAATAATTTACTCAATTCAATATGCTGATGCATTTATACAGAAATTAATTATCAGATTCACCAAACCCATAGGCTATAGCCAAAAAATATATAAAATCTATATGTATATTATACAGTATTCTGCAATCAAAATAGATCCGATACTTTTCAATGCCATCTTTTAAATAGAATACCTATATTATAATTACATTTTTATATGAATATTATGATTGTATAAACTTAATAAAGTAAAATGATAAAAACATTATTAATAAACTAAAAGTAATATAATATAAGTTATTTCAATATATTTTAATGGTGGTTTCTATTTGTTTTGTAAAATATATTGTGAATTATTTAAACAGCAATTAATGAAAAAAAAAACATAATTAAAAACGATATACCTACCTTTAAAATTAAATGCTTTATATTATAATATTATTCGTATAAGACATACTTTATATTATTATATATTTAATATATTAACACTTTATTTCAATTAAAATTTATAGTATATTATTTTAAAAAAAATTAACGATTGAATTAAAATATATTAGTTAAAAAATATTATTATTATATTTAAATAAAATTAAGACCATTCTTCTAACGTTTTTTTCAAATAAAAATATGATTCAAAATATTAAGTTCTGGTCCGTATTTTTCAGACGAAAAAAAAAAGATAATGAACTTTATATAAACATAACATTTTTAAAAGAAAACTTTATTACCTACGTATTTTATTTAAGAAAAATTAAATTATGGAGTTTTTATGTCTTAAAGAATAAGTTAGTTTGTAATAATAATACCAGCATTCTTTGAAATCAAATGTACAATTAGATGAATTTATAATTAAGATTAGAACATAAAGCACAAGACAGGTATGAGAACGGTGGATTTAAATGTGAGTTTATAGATTCCCGTTTTTCGTTATAAATTTGGATTTTCTCTAACGTCTATTTAATGTAATCTTCATACTTTACAAAGATATTTTATTTGATATAATAAAAATAAATATTTATTTAAATTCATTATACCTACTTTGAACGTTAAACTTCATACACCATTTTACGTATATTATATATGTATTGAACAATTCTTACATACATATATCGCATAAAAAATTAAAAACCTTTCTTAATAATTGCATTTTTTTTTTATGTCGTGATGTTTCTTTCTAATTAAAATTCTGAACCACGTTCCGGAGTATCTAAATCCAACTTATTTTTTTATAATATATGATTGTTTTTATCGATGAGAATTCTCTTTAGATAATTTTTGTGGTGTACATAAATGTCCTAGGGCGTTTTCCAAACCGATAAATAAAATATATAAACTTAAAATGAATAATGCACATTTGTTTTTATTTTATATTCGAAAAATATTTTATTTTCCTGCTCGCATTCAGATAAATGGTTAGATTTAACTATAAATAATTATTTTATAACCATAATACTGAAATAATTTGTTTATTCTTAAATTCACATGGCCAAACTCTTATTATATAGATTGCGTTTTAAACACTATTAAAATCAGTTCAAACCGTTCATCTTGTTCAAACTTGGTTATATAGTATTCCATATTACATGCATATTTTAATCTACGCCATTTCGAACTATTCTTAAAATAAATATTAATACGATTGTTTTTTTTTTTTTTTTTGCAGAGTAGTTTTAAATTTGTATGAATTAAACATACAACATTCTTAAAACATTTACTAAAAAATGATAAATATTTTAATGATTTAGAAGTTAATTTTAATATGCACTCATACATAAAAAAAAAAACGTTCAGAATAATCATAAGAACTGCAGCATGAATACTTAGATGTACTTAAACCTCTCAACCACCTACTTCATTATTTCAACTTTATAACTTACCTTTCTCTGTTTTGTATATTATAATCCCTTTCTCCAAAATCATACTCTATATTATATTGAATTCTAACCTTATTAATCCTTAATCTCTTGCCTTGAAGAGCATTCGTTCACTCTTCAAATCTACCGTTCACTTCATTTGGACTCTCTCCCATCAGAACTTATATCTGAAAATAGCATACAACATAATACTTCCCTCTGTACCTATATACTTTGTTATTTCAAATATTACCCAGGAATATAAGTAAAGAGTCAAAGCCAAACTCTGGTGCATTCCTATTTTAACACTAATATCCTTAGTTTTCCACATCAAATCCTCATTCAAATACTGACACCTTTATCCATGTTTTCAATTACATTCACATACGCCTTTGGTAATCCATTTTTCATAAATGCCCCCTTCAAGATCTATCTATAGGAATTCTGACATACGTTTTCTCTAGATCAATAAATATCATACACAATTCCCTCATCTTTTCTCTCTACTTTTCTATTATATGTCATATATAAAATATTAGCTCTATTGTTGATCTGCCAAGCATAAGCCCAAACTAATTTCTTATAATAAATGTATCATTTCTTACCCTCTTATCTAATATTTTCCCCAAATAATCATACTATATATAAGTCGTATTCCTCTATAATTCCCACACTCCTGTACATCTCCTTTATCCTTATATCTTAGTGGGTATCACTCCTCTTCCCCACGTTTATAGAACTCTTTTTTTCAATTAGTACTTTATTAAAGAACATTATCAGCCATCCTATACCTAAACTCCTAATATCAATATTTCTATCTGGTTTTACCGCTTTCTTTTCTTCATTTTTCTAACCGCAATGCACACTTCATTTTCTGTTTTTAATTCCACTCAATTTAATCTATTGACATTTTTAGATATTCGTCAGTTAATTTAACTTAAATTGAATAATAATATTTCAGTAAAAGTTATTATTCCACTTATTACGATTACATGCGTAGTTATTAATAATTAATATATTGTTTTTTACTTTGTTATAAATTAATTATTTTAAACTTCGAAAAATAATATAAGGTTTTTAATATTTTTTATATTTCAGTATTATGATTTATTTAAGCCATGATTATTTATGAAAACAAATATCATTAATATATATTAGAAATATATCATTAAAATGATTTTAGTAATAAAAATATGTAAACGAAAATCAAACGATATTATCTCTTATAGAGAATTTAAGATTAAAGCATTTATTCTAAATTATATAAAGAACAAAATTTTAGAGACTACCTTATCGGTGTTTTATAAAATATTATTAATTCCATTTAAAAAAGTAAAAAAATAAATGTTTTTGTACGTCAAATTATATTGAACAGTACAATTAATGTAGCGTTATACACAGATGTGGTTACCTCCAAATATTGTCCTTTATATAATATATAATATTATATTATGAAATATAATATACTTTACCTCTAAAATTATTTCAATTTATGTTTGTTAGTTTTTCGTAATTATGTTTTTAAACATATATCGTGATTATACAACAATAAAAAAGTGGTATCTATAGATACGAAACTATATTTATATATTACCTTGAAAAAGTATTTAAACATTTTTAACCATGAAATTTTCATTTTCTAAAAGTCTTTAAAAATTGTTTATACGAAACCCCTTACAGATATAGAATGGGATATTAATAACTACTCTTACCCTTAATTTTACTATCTAGTATAATAAATTAATAAGCAAAAATGTATATTATAAACCTTATAAATGAATAAATCTAATAAACATATTTTCTCTTAGTCTTATTTTATTCTATTATAATGAAATAAAACAATTTAGATACTGCTATAGCAATATTTTAATATTTTACCAATATAAGTGTATATATTTTTATATAATATTTAATATACGAGTTACAATAATGTACATAATATATATTATACATGTGAAATATGTTAATAACATAACATATGTATATAAATATTTCCAAAAACAATGTTTATGAGAAAGTAGACTAGTTGAAAAAACATAAATTGATTTTTTATTGATACAAAATAATAAATTCAAAAATTATTTGATAATAAATAATAATGGGTTAAACTAATGAATTTATATTTTCACATTTATTTTGAAAACTGATCTTATACGAAATATTATAAATATTTTTTTTCAAATATAATCCAACCGCAGATATATAGAAAATGAGAAATTCAAAGAGAAAATATTTTGGAATAGAAATTAACACACAAAATATGATACCTTGATCCGCCCATAGGTAAATGTTCTAAAAACTATTAAAAACTATTAAAAACTATCATGAATTATACATATAAATAAAAATAAATGTAAAATATATCGAGTTGATACCTAAACTAAAACACAAATAATATTACCTAATCATGAACACGTAGGTATATCGCGGCCTGAGAACCAAGAGATTCTATCTCGGTATTTTCAAATTGCTCAGGTGAGAGCATGTTTAAATGTATATTATCGATACTTTAATATTGATTTAGAACATTTTTATTTCAAGTTCAAAATAAAATCCACGGAAAATTTAATAATCGGGTATAAACTAGAGCTTTTTCGAAAGTTGATGATTTTACCCATTTAATGAGGTTTACCTGTTTTCGTTCACAGCCTGCAACATAGGTACCTATTATATTATTATAAGCTTTCTGGAATTTTTTCACGATTATTTCTCACGAATTAAACGCAACGGCAAAACGCCGTAATGTATTCGAATATCGGGAATAGCTATACGTATTACAATTATTAAATTATACAGTGCAACAAACGAATCGAAAATATTGTGAAGAAAATGCATTTTTTTCAAATACTGGCCGTATCGAAATTTTAAATTCTACCGTATCCCACATAATTCACGAAACATTTAATGATAAACGACGAAAATTAAATCTCTAGCACCGATAGATATTATAGTATGAACATCAGTATACGATATAATATACGTTATACGTGTGTATAATTAATATCTATTCGAGTGTTAAGTATAATACCTACGAGTCACCGTAATACCGGTCTATAAATTATATACGATTGTCTGGCATGGCGAGTTGATGGCCTTTGCGTAAACTCGTGGTTTTATACAGCTATGTAGTCAAACAATGGTGGTTTCTCCATTATCGCAGCCACGCCGACATATAATGTGTGTGTGTGTATGTGTGTGTGTGTGTGTGTGCACTTGAAATCGTTTTCAAACGGCTTTCATTCGCCTATGCACGGTTAGATACGTTGATCAAATTTCAATTAAACAAAACGAAACTGAGGAGAATATGTACAATAATACTGGTATTTCTGGTACAATATGCGCGTAGCGAGTACAATATGGTACGTACGAAAATTGTACAGTACAATAACTTATTACAAATAAGACAATAATTTAAAAAAAAAAAATTATATGTTTTATCGTATATGACCTAAATACATTAAAATACATATTATGCATTATATAATAGCGTATATTGTACTCCATGGAAAAGTCAGGTTTCTAGGACACGTATTTCCGAAATTATACGGGATTAGCCATTATCGACTTTGACGAACGCGTCTGTGCCCCCGATGACCGTCGTTTTTCGGCACATTTTTTTACGCGTTGAAAATACTAAAAAAAAAAAAATAAAAATGAAAAATGATGTCATACATAAACTGAATGCGATTTTCGTTCGGAAAGTGTAAATACGAAAAAAATTTATAAATTTCAGTAACTAATTATAAAAATATATGTATCTATTCTATTTGTTAGGACATACTTTTTATACTTTTACCACTATATATTTATGGAACACCTTAAGGTTGTCTTTAATCATTTTACATTACGCATTTATATGATATTATAACTATAGGACCCAGATGTTGATAAGATTATGCCTTTTAAAATATATATGGAAAATCTCAAGATGATTATTCTCTGGCTAAACGTGGGTGTCTATATATTATGAATTTAAATAACTAATTTGTATTCAACATTTTCTTCTCTTTTTTTTCGGGTAATTTTTCATGATTTGAAGTCATTCATATATAATGAAATGTAATGTCTGCATTAAAATAAAAACAACCATATTACTATTGATAAAAGTTTTTTGTTTTTATATGGTAAATTAATATTATTAGGAACTTTTTCTACTTAATTAAGGCAAAATGTTAGTGCCCTAATTAAAATGAAAATACTATCTAATTAAAGTCTATAATATACGTGGGTACTAATTATATTGATTAATACTTTTCAAATTTCAATGATGAGGGTAAACTAGTTAATAAGTTAAAGTAAAGTTTTTGTTAAGGTTTGAACTTAATAAGTAATTTTGGTGTACTATTAACTTATTAAATTATCTAGTTTAAAAAATCTGCGAATAAATAAATACTGGTTAATTTGGGTTCGTTTAAACTATTTTCAAAATATTATTTAACTCTAAGGATCAAAGTTTCACTAGGTACAAATTTCACTGTGAAATTAAATATATTATTTAACTAGTTATTTTAGGTATCCTACACATTTGTCTGTAATTAACTCTTATTTGCATTATACGTTATTATACAAATAAATTGTTTAATGTACAAAATACATACAATGAATAATATAATAACTCTTTAAATTCAACTTATAACAGATTAATTTTATAACTTTAACTAGTCTGGTCAGTAATAAATTAACTTTTAACTCTAAACTATTTACTAAAACATTTTAAATTATCTTAATTTTAGTTGATTAATTTTATAATTAATTTTTCCCATCCTTGTCAAATTCATAGTGCACTTTAATACTTTAAACACTATATATGCCTACATTAATAATTTTTTATTGAAAATTAAAATATTAAAACAAATGTAATACAATTTGAAAATGTTTTAAAATTTAAATGTTTTGTTGAATTTAAAAAAAAAATTGTAACTTTAATTTGAAAATTGTAGCATTTAATCTAAAAAAAAATGTTTGTCTGTCCTGCTTATTTGATACGCCACACAATTTACCGAAATCGCTGCTAACATTACCTCTCCTATCCGTACATCCATTAATATATTCTGCGTATTCGTCTCGCATATTATTCTTGTTAAAATATAAAATTTCTTCATCTTTTCATTTATGCCACAATTACTCGCTAGCAATTATAATTATTATAAATGTAAGTTTATATAAAATGACACGAAAAAAAAAAAAACGTTGATATACAATATAATGCTCTCGCTTGTAATATACGTATAAATTATAATAGGTATCGAAATAATATGAAGAAAAGGGAGCCAAGAAAAAACATTATATATATATATAATAATGTACGAAACGATCTTATCCGTCCCTGCATCGGAGGTTGCGGAAATGGCATTAAAGGTCGCTTTCAGGTTCTTGATTACATCAAGGCAATTAGCGGGTTCGCAAAAAATAACACAAAGGCTATGTGAATCATACATATACCTATGTATATAATTTCCTTTTTTCCATTTTTTTTTTTTTTTTTAGCACCCGTTGTGTAAAGGATAGAAACTAACACCGGATGAGAGAAGAGAAAAAAATCCTGCCTCTCTACCTCTAAAGTTTTCTCCCACCCTCCCTTCCAAACACCACTACCCGCGGCTACCACCGCAACGACACCAAATTTCATTACCACCCACACTTCCATCGAATGGTCCACACTGCTATCCACGGCTATATATAGTATATATAGCCATAGTTAGTGTGTGTATGTGTGTGTGTGTGCATACGTTCGTGTGAGGGGAAGGGATCATGGCAGTCAATGGACGGGATGGTGAAGAGGGCTTTAAAGGGACCGTGTGCTGGGGTGCGGACGAGAGGGTTTGGATGGGATGTGTACGCCACTGTTGGCTGTCTGGCGATGGTAGGTAAAGGATGAGGAGGAGGAGGAGGAGAAGAAGAAGAAGAAGAAGAAGAAGAAGTAATTTACGAGCTTTGCATAAATACGCCGGCTAGGAGGAGCGGATCAGGATGACCGTGGCGGGTGGGGCAGTGGCGCGCGCGTGATGAGGTCGGTTCGCGGCTATGGTGGCGGGCGAGCGAACGAAGGGTGTATCGCGGCAGCGGTTATAGATGAACGGCGGCGGGGTAACGGTCGAGCGCGACGCGGCGGTGACGAAGCTACACGGCCGGAGGGATGAGAGAGAATTTCAGAGGGATGATTTCGGAAGGGTCGCGAGCGCGGGAGTCTGCGTGTGACCCCTGCTCGCGGCCCGGTAGGTGGCGCGGCCATCGGTGCCCGCCGCTCTATCCGCGCCGCCGCGCGCACCCCGCTAAAAGGGCGCGCCGCCGTTCCGCGATCGATACAGCCCGCCGGGACCACCGCACTGTACCGAGCAACCCCGAAAAACCGACGCCCGGCGTGCGATACTCCGGCGGCAGACTCCCGACGGACAACACGGCTGCCGTTCACTTCACTCTGGTCGAGAACGGCCGGCGCGCCGGTCGTCTGCGGCATTCCTGCCAAATATCATAGTGGTAGTCGGGCACGTCGCTCCGTCGCCGTCAGTGATGACTCACACCCCATGCACGACACTTCGCTGCCGCTGCCGCTGCTCGGCCGCCGCCACCACTACGGCAAATCGGTCCGGCTATACCGCCGTGTACGGTAAGCATGAACAATTTTCCAACGTTTTCCTATTATTTCATTTCAACGTATACTTATAATAAATAAGTATTTTTTTTTTTTTTTATTACAATATTTTTATTTCGTTATATATATATATATATTTATTTATTTATTATTCAATTCGCGCAATTTAACGAATTTCCCGTTTTTTTTTTTTTTTATGTATCACACATATCGTTATTATAATACTATATACTACACACTCATTGTATATAGTATAGTTTTGAAACTGATTTGAAAACCAAGATAAAAAAAAATATATATATAGATGTAAATAATATTTCCAATTATGTGAACAACAAATAATTGTTCGTACTTTCGATTTATATTCCCTACACATTAACGTGTTTTTATTTTACAAACTTTATTTAGTCGCTAAATTTTAATTTATTTTACACGATTTCGTATATCATAATATGTTATACAATGAATGCATAAATTGTTTCAAAGTTACGGGTATGATTCACGTTTATACGGTAAACATTATTATGTCTGACATATTTCTCGGAGCTTAGACGACGACGTATCTAATACACATACCTAACCTACACGCATACATTATATTCCGTATAATATATGCGACGTTTAAACAAGGGAACTTTGATTGTTTTGGAGGTTTTTTTTTTTTACGTAACGGAAACCGGGCGGTGGCGGTTAATAAACGTACGGATCGCGTGCACGCACGCAGATTAGACGCATCACGCCGCTGGCATAATACGTAAGGGGTGGCGACTGGGGTGGCGGTCAGCGTTCGCGGACAGGCGGGCGAATCACCCTTCGGGCGTGAGGAGAATAATTTGCATTCAGTGCCCCCGTGCCCACGACACCACCGCCTCGCGCGACACCTCCGCCGACCCACCCCCGTCCGAGTATTGATCGCGCGCGCCCAGTCACCCTATATATATATATATATATATATGTGCGCGTGACGTCAGCGGGGAGAGAATAGAGAGGGGGCGCAGGGGTGTGTTGGACTGTGACCATCGTGTATGCACGCGTGTCGTATACGCGCGTTTAATGTATTTTTTTTTTTTTTTTTAAAAACGGTTTATCAACCTATATAATATTATGGTGTATATGTGCGAAAATAGAATAATAACATAAACGGGGTGGAGGGGAAATATATAAGAGGAAAAAAAATATCGGTGGACCCTTCCCGCGTTGTGTGTGCTACCCTTTATTTTGTATATATTAAGTATATGTGTGTGTATTCGTACGTGTGTGTGTGTGTGTGCAAAGCGAAGGGAGAGAGTTCGTTGACACGGTTTGTGTTGTGTGTGTGTATAAAGAAAGGGAGAAAGGGGATGTTGATGACTAACGGACGCGTAAACTGCGAATCACTGACGGACGTATATTTTTTCTAGTCGTGCTAAACCCGTCCGAGAGTATACTATCGAATGTAATTACTTAACACTTAAGGTTGTATAATTTCTGATGTGAAGTATAACGTTTTTTTTTTTTTTTTTTGATTTTCAAAAGCTCTCTCCAATGATTTTTATTTTTTTTTGTTCATTTTCTACAATGCAATATATTTTCTTCCAATCATCGGTTTCGTGTTGTACATTGTTTCAGAGCGTCGTCTGCAGGGATCATCCGTAAAAGACCACGATGATTATACACATATATGGCCCAACTGTCCATTGTCACAGCGGCGGTTTTTTTATGGAAACCGTCCATCTTCGGTGTAGTGATGCTCTACATCTACCCTGTAGATCCGAATTTGTTTGAAAAACGGCGACAAATTCGGTTCTAGAGAGGTTTGTGTGGTGCATATTCCTTACGACCAGAATTTTAATCAACTGCATATATATTCGGTAGCCGCGACGTTTTATTTATAATTATTATATAGTTGTAATATATCTGATTTATTTTTAACTAGTATTATTGTTATTATATCATTATACCAGCTGTCTCGTACACTCACATATATATATATATATATATATATATATATAATATACAGCTGTATTATACCGCTCTAGGTTCTCGTATTGAATGTGTACACTATTGTTTTTATTGTAAAATAATTTTGAAAATTACAAAATACGTACCTACAGTAGTTGCACATTCGCAATTTATGCAAAAAATTTATAAAAAAAAAAAATCATTTTTGATTTTGATTTATTAAATTATTTTGTACTAGCAATAATTTACTTTTACGATTGCAAAAATGTTTATAAAATGATTATAATATATTACATAACCATTTATTTTAAATAACAAAACTTGTACTGCAATATTATTAAAATATTATCATATATAAATATTAATTGTAATGCTAAATATTTGATAAACAAACATTATGATATTGAAATAACTGTTTGTTGAATAAGAAAATAATGACTAACCGTAAGGTATTGTAAATTGCGAATTTAATTGTTATCATGTTCCTCTATTTCTTTGACAGGTATTTCGTCGAAGAACAAGAAAAGTAACTAGGTATACTGTTTATTGAATTTATTTGGCTCAGTAATATTCCAATGAAATATTTGCCAGCTAAATATGAATATCGATATAATGGAATAGTAGAATTGGTTCATCATATTATTTGCAAATTCCATTTTAATTTTCATTGTTTTCTTAATCAGCGGCTATATATTATCTAACTATTCGATTGATGAAAAACATTTTTAATTTTTGCTTCCAACTATAAATTGGTTTTTTTTTTTTAATTCCAAACAATATTTTAGTAATTTTGTTGTTATTGGATAAGTGTTTTTAGTAATAATAATGATATAATAAATGTCAGATACATAATAAACTGAAACACTCAATATATAGAGAATTTGATTCGTGGTATGCGAGTAAAGTACAGTCCTTAGTAATGTGATAGTAATGTTAACTATTAAAAAATACACTATAGAAAGTGAGTAAAAATTAACACAGAATATTAAGCAAATTTACAATTTACTCACAAAAATGAGTACATTCAAACCGATCATGTAAGTGAATAATTGTATATCAAATTTTTTACATTTTCCAAATTTCTTGTGAATTTATATTTAGGATACGCAACTTTTACAATAATTATAATACATAGATAGGTAAATTTCCTCATAAAAATGAAAGTAAAATTAACTTCAATATTTCCGAATAGTTTTTTTGCTTGAAAAATTGAAATAAAATAACTTACTTTTCATGAAAAATTACAAAAGTCTTTTTACAGGGATTTTTACTTTATTTTTATTTTAATTAAATGTATATTTTTTATGTTGTATTAAATACCAAACTGTGAGGTACGCTTTTTGCATTACTTCGCCGTAAACCGGTCTCATTTATTAACAAAACAAAACAATAGATCTTACTTACAACGTCTTATATATGCATATCCCTCTACGTGCTGGGTAAACGTTACAATATACAACATATATTTAAATGCTACCGTATCACTTCTTATTCGCTATTCGTGTTTCAAAGGCGGATCCTGAAGCTCATTCAAAGAGAGGGCGAATATGGATAATTGGTAAATAAAGAGCTAACCCTGTTCAAAATCAATTTTATACTTCTCAAATAATAATGAAAATAAACTCCAAGGCGGGGGCGATCGCTACTTCGCCCCGCTCAAATCCACCCCTGTCGTGTTCATTCTACCGGCATTGCTCCTTCCATGGTCTCTGATAACAGTTCCATTCGTCACAGTGGAATATTGTGCGGCTCGAATTTCTTACCGAAAAAGATAATAATCGTTAAAGCAATCGTGCTCCGTAAGTGCACGAGTTAGGCTAGAGATGATGTCACCTTGTCGTGTGTTTGGTCGACATGTTGATCTGTCGAATGCGTCGATCCAGCAAGAATATGGCGAATTAACAAATAGCATTAAACGGTTTCTACCATACACAGGAAGACTAGGTCTGCTAAACGCCATTAATTTACGACAAGTTTGACAACATATTGTTTCGTGTAGGGGATATTTAAAAGCTGTCAGATGCTGGACAGATTTCAGAAGACTTGCCCCGTTCGGTCAGTGTTTTAGATGCGATGCCTACACTGGTGCAGCGTACAACAGTTGGCTACACGAGAAACTTGCGTTTCGCAGCCAATGATCCACTGATGTTTGGAAACAACCTTTACAGTGCCAGTGCTAATCCAGTGGCCTTTGTACGTACCCGTTTGACGTGCTGCTTATTGCGTCGCCTGATGTCCGACTCCGTTCCCAAGTACTTCAACGACATCTTAAGACGTACACATCGATCATTCACTATAATATGATCTCTAGTTATCCATATCCGCGTTTCTCAGTGAGCATAAATGTCTCGGTATTATAGGATGCTATTTGTAGCTTGGCTTAGGTCATTCAAGCGTCAACGCATTCCAAAGTTCGCTAAACCTATCTAATTCCTATCCATATCAATAATATTACTATTGAAAATTAAATTATGCAAAATTATATTTGATTACGCGACGTTATACGTGTTCCTTTCTTCGTATAAAACAGGATTTCACTCATCAATGAGTGCACGATATATATTATAATATTACACATTTCTCACAGAAACATAGTTTTCACGTTAAAAAAGAGATTATACTTTATAATATCTACTTTTATTGTGGTGCTTCCTCAAATAGTTGTTTTTAACTAGTTTAAAAATTGGAACTTTTGTATAATATATAATATATACATACATATCCAATGAAAAATATCTTTTCGTAGATGCATAGTAACGGATTTCCTCTTTAATCATAATGAATAATCAAGTTCAAGTAAATTATTTAGAAAGCAGCGTAGATATAGACCGAATGATAGTTTTAATATATTATTAAATAAATACCATGATTACACTAATAATAAAATATAGAACCACTTATAAAATGATTTTATATCATTTATATAGCAAAACATGTTTTATAAACCATTAAATTATCGATTTTCTACATTTTTCCTTAAAATTGACTTTATAGAGTCTCTAAGTATTATCTATACTAGCGATTTCCAAACTGTGCGAGTACTTAAAAGGGGAGGCGCGGAGTTCTTTTTGTCACAATTATATACTGAAGAAGAAAAGTTAATCAATATTTCTATCTATTGATAATAATCAATCCAGAAACTTGTAGTTTACAGAATATGCATATGTATACTATACTACTATATTGATGTGATGAAGATTTCAAAACTTTTGACGACTTTTCAAAAATGTGTAAATAAAAAAATTATCTAATGTTTTTATATACCTAAATATGTATTTATTTTTTTTGGGGGTAGAAGAGAATTGAATAAAAATTTTCGAATACATTTATTTTTGATAGGAAATAAAATCTAATTGGTTATTGGTACTTTAATGAGGTAATTTTTTAGATACATTTCCACGGCCCCCCTATATGGGAATTTTCAAATTTTGATAATGCACATCGTTTGTGCTCCATTTATGCCGTTTGTGCCCGAAGGTCCCACGTTTGTGCCAGGCCCCCAACTTGAATTATCCCATGAGGGGCCAACGAATTAATTTTTATTCCCAGTAATTTCCTGAAAACGTATAGAGGAAAACTACCGAAATTGACCAACATTTTTTATAAACCTACCGAACATAATATTATGCCGAATTCGCTCATAATCGTTTTTCTAATGGAATGGCCGTTTATATTTTCTTTCAAATCTAAAATAATTATAAAAAACTTTACTGTCTACGGAATAATTTTAATCCTCTATATTTGAACAACTTTTTTTTTAACATTTAATAATAAGAGGAATGAAAAAGTTTTTATTTTTATGGAGGCGTGAACCAAAAAAGTTTGGGAACTGCTGATCTATGGATAGCTATATTATTTTCTTAAAATAAAAAAAATAAAAATTTTAAATTTAAAAAAAAATTTAATTTTAACAGTTGACAAATGTATATTTCGTTTACAATTTAATATTAATAGTTTTAAATTGTTAATTAAATAATACATCTGTCAATTGTTAAAGTATTTGATTAATAGTTACATATCCGTACTACTTGTTATTGTTGTTTCATCACAACCTTTAATTTAAGAATCGTTTTATACTTCATAGATAAAACACTTATTATAAAATATATAAAGGACAATATTTTGGATATAACATCGTCGGGGCTTAAATATTATACTGTTCTTTATTGTAACATTTTTAGGCGTTAACTTTTTAGTAATTTATAATTTTAAAAACGACGATGAAATTGTCTCTATATAGTATTTATTTATTTTATTGTCTTTTATATATTTTCTAATGGGTGTTTTAATTCTAATTTGATTTTCGTGGATTGTTTTTACTAACAAATGCCATTGGCCTTGGCCACAGGACCGACTATAATAGGAGTGGGTGACTCCTCCCTTCGCCAAAATTCTGAAAATTGTCGGCAAACAACAAAAAGTTAATATTTTGGTGTTGAGTTACTTGTAGAATTATTTATATATATATATATATATATATAAATAAATACCCAGTTTCTACAAAATAATTTGTTTTTATTTAACAAATACGTATTTCGAAAACAATGTTCTCATCTTCAGTGTTAATAACAACTACTGAGTCGTTTGGCGCGTATACATTCCCTTTTATAGAACAGATGACGTCATTTATCGATGAACATTTATCGATTCATCG
>JAIPRL010006708.1:0-26213 GCA_025469235.1 Pemphigus obesinymphae
TTGTCGAAAAACGATAAAAAGAAATGGAAAAATGTGGAATCCTTCTTTACTTAGACTTAAAATTATGTTTAAGAGGCACCTACTTAATACATTTTTATGCAAATATACATAATTAATAAAAAATGGTCATTTATATTATTGTATTGTTTTTTTTTTTTATGAAGTTCGGTTCGGGTTCGATATTTTAATTGAATAGTTTGGTTCGGTTCGGGTTCGAATAAAAAATTGGAAGTTCGGTTCAGTTCGGGTTCGTTAAAATTTTATAAAGTTCGGTTCGGGTTCGGTTCGACCTCAAAAATCTGGGTTCGTAACATCACTAGTTATAATCTTATTACCTATTATATAGGTAGTTGTAAGTTCTAAACATAAGTTTGGACACTATTTATATTCTCGTTGTGTTAGTCTTTCCTTATAGAAGTTACTATATAGTATACAACTACAATATTGTTGATTTGATTACTAGGAAAATAGATATTATTTATTTGGTTTTATAATATTTATAGTTTATCATTCAAAATACGTTTAGATACGGACAATTTAGCGTGTTTTTGCAGCAGTGGCGCACACAAAGGGATGACACTGTATGACATCCCTAAATATTGTGTGGTGGACGGTAGACTAATATTATTTCAATATTTTGTTTGCAAACCATAAGATACACTATTATGAATCTTATTTAAGTATTAAAATGGATTACAAAAATCGTTTGGGTATATTTAATATAGGTGGTGGGTATATGTTGTAAAAGTATATTGACACACCTCGCAGAAAATGAGTGGGCGCCACTGGCTTGGGTTTTCTAAACTTGTCTAATTTTAATTTTTTAAAAATTAATAATTATCTACTGTTATATAAATATACTAAGTTACACGGAAATGAATGGTCATTTATTTTTGCTAAAGAAACAGTTGATGAGTAAAAAAAAAACAGACTCATTTAATAATTTTCCATTGACTAAGTATAAGTACCTACATGCGTACACTGTTTACACTTACATTAATCTTGGTTAGGGGTTAGGTGCACATCATGCACATCATTGTTCTTTGTAAAACCACTTCACTCAGAGTTTAAAAATATTTATCAATCATTTTATTATTATTTTTTTTTCAATGGACGTACCTATTTATAAAACAAATAATAATAATATATACTTATAGTAATTGTATTATATATATAAGTTTACCTAAGTTGGGAGGCGTTTGATTTATATGATATACATTTATATGTACAATGGTGCTGATACCTAACAATGGTAAAAAGACCTAATTGATTAAAAAGCATTAGACTATAACCTATATGTTTTTTACGAGGCATAATTTTTTGTGTACGGAACGAATACATTGTTTATTGCTCAAAAAATAATTATTCGTCATATTGTATATTATTCATAACCATTACGGTAATCCTACTTTTGCTGTCGATATAGCAAGCAGTAATGTGCGCGATGACAGGAATGATATATTTGATAGCCAAAACCCGACGGCGTAGAGTGATCAAATGCCGTGGGGGGGAGGCTATAGTTCCAACGTAATATTTGTTAGGTACACCGTTACACCTTCTTCCCTCAGCATATCCTCACATAGCCTAATCATTTTCCTCTTCCATAGAAACTTAAAAACATAAAAATTTCCTGAAAATTAAACTCATAGAATACAATTTATTTAAAAAAAAAAATTGTATTATTGAAAAATTTAAAAACGGAAATATTTTTCAAGAAAGGGATCACTTTACCCAATGAATATAATGTAAACTCAGTAAGGATATAATAGAAACGAGTATAAATATAAATATAAAAATATGTATAGGTACCTAATACTTATAGCAATAACACAATATTGAATTGTTAAATAATTACATTTTTATAATTTTGCCATTTGGCGAAGGAGAAGACGATAATTTCGCTATTATTAAATCATAGAATTTTTCATTTTAATATAATAACACACAAGTATACTCACCACAATCCTACTGTATAGCCAAATACTAAATAAATAGGTAATAAAAGCTTACGCATTATTATACACCTTGGTTCTGTGTTCGTAGTATATTTGTGATATTGGTGATCACTGATACACCAAGGCTGGGCATTAATGAATTAAAAGTTACAACTGAGTTACTTTTTTAAACTTAATGTGTTAACTTCAAGTTAACAATATGCAAAATGATATAAATTTTATTAAATTTCGTCCTAAGAACCATGCAAATTTTCTTATTGAGGTTTTTACTTTTTAGTATATAAAATTGTACTAGTGCATATATTGATATTTAATGTAAATCATATACATAATCAGTCATGTAGTCGTAAATAAATTAAATTAATTAATGGGTACACGCCCGATTCAGGCACATACTTAGGAATTTTTTCATGTGTGGTCAAAATAATTCAGATACGTATTTTTCCCCAAATATAGAAAACAATGCTTTCTAAAACAGGAAATAAACGGAAAAGCTTAAAAGAATTGAGTACACTAACTCATTGTCAATGACTTTTCTAAGGGGACTTGTACCCTCCACTACATCACTGTACATAATAGATAAGTTAAAAGAGTATTTGAGTATGGTAAATGTTATAATTTTATATAATATATTACATATATATATATTTTTTTTTTTTTTGCGAATTGGAAAATTAGTAATTTTTAACTTAACTTATATTTTTTATATTAACTTAACTTAACAAATTGAAAAAATTAGTCAACTTGCCCAGTCTTAGTATACACTATACCCAAACAAAGAATTATTCTAAGATTAAAATTATTTTAATCAGTGATAGAAAATTATACACTATAGTACTTATTTAACAAAAGAATATAATATATAAATAAATAAACATCTTCTGAGTTCTTAATATTCTTATTATTATAAAATAACGACAAAATTAAAATCATGTTTTTTTAAATTAAAATTAAATTATATAGGTACATTTTAAAATTAAATTTAATCGATGACTGTTTTTAATCAAAAATATTTAAAATATCTTTTTGGAGTTGATACCATTTGTCAAATTCCTTTCAATATAAAGCAATGATAAATTTGAAAATCTTTGATTGCTCATAGTACTTTTGAAGCCAAGTTTTTATTCGTCTCATGACTGAAAATGATCGTTCACATGATGCTGAACTAATAGGTAGAGTAAATACTATACTTATCATTAATTTATATAAATTAGAGAACACTTTTATACTTATTTTAGATATAATAGCCTTCATATCAAATTCATCGTTATTTATACAGTTTTTCATTACTAGCATTTCAGCTTTTAAACAGTTTTTATCAATACACAATAGTTTCTAGAATAAAAATATTCTAAATAAAATAATATCAATCTTCTTCTTCTTCTTCTTCTTCTCCTTCGCCTTCTCTCCCAACTATTTGGGGTCGGCTACCCTGGTCCTACACTTCCACTTAACTCTATCTCCCGCATCTTCTTCACTTACTCCCACCTTCCTCATATTACTCGCCATTACATCCCCCCCCCATCTCTTTTTCGGTCTTCCCCTCCTCCTCTTACCAACAACATATAAAAATAAAAGAATATCAATATTTAAATAATATCTCTATATTTGTTTTACCTTATATTGTTTAACGAATGCTAAACTTTTTTCACATTTTAATTTCATGAAGTGGTAGATATTAATTCCAATAATCAAACTTTCTGTTGAAAATCTAGTTTTCAGTCCCATTATTTTACAATCTAATACCTACTCTAAAATAACAGTCAATTTTCCAGAACTATTTTTAATTCTTCATCAGACATCCCCCCCCCCTCATTAACATTGATAACTGCAGAACACTAGGCTCCAGTTTTACAACTAATATACTATACATATATAAATAGACATATGTATTAATATTGTCATTGTGGTCGTCTCGTGGGATTTTACTAAGAAATGATATTTTTATATCTTTAATCGTTTATCACAAAATTTTCCAAAAATATATATATTCACGTTCTTACTCGGTATGAAATAATCTACATGTTTATTTAATATGTTACTTTTAAAAAATTATAAATTTTGAGAACTATTAAATTATTTTCATCGTCCTAAAACTATCCAAGCCCATTAAAAATGTTATTGAATATTGTAATAAAATTTAATTTAAAAATACTGTACAAACTACATAGAGTTTAATAACTTTTTGGAGGAGTTTGAGTAAATTCTGGAGGTCTACAGCCCCCTTAGTATTTTTTATACTACGCCTATGGAAGGGTTTAATATAGACTATATATTATCGAATACGATAAATTTCCAAACTTTATTCAAAATATACGTTGTCATTGGTAGGTACCTATTATGTAAATAAAATAAGCCTTAATTTATCAATAAAGTTTAATAATAATAGGTAAATAGCGTAGAGATGAATCAAACTCAAATAGTAAAATGTCGAACTCGAACACAAACATATTCGAATTATTCAAACTTCAATCGTTCCACGAAGCGTATAAACAAAACTATATGTATATTATTTGATTATTGATAATCATTTTACTATCCAATGTTTGCTATAATTATAAATTATCATATACACCGTCTACCGGATGTTGTTAAAACGTGGAAACGAGCAGATACGCGAGTTTTTAAGTTCATTCATATAATTTTCATGGAACTTTGTTATTTATACAAATTTTAATATCAATGAAAATTTTACTGAATGTTATACTGGAACTTTGTGCATAATTTGAATACCTTTCTCCTACAGTAGGTACCTTAATCACAATTTAATTTTGTGGGAGTGATCAGATTTTTATCACTTTTTCAGTTGTGTCATTATGGTTTTTTAAATGTTAGGTGTTCATTTTGTAGGGAATTAATTTTTTTATATAGCTAGTTTTGTCAATAAAAAATTAACTATAGTGTGCAGGCAACCCGAAAAACAGTAATTCAGATATTTACTATTATTATAATACATACAAATATAGATTAATTTAAATATTTATTATTAGATTATCTGATAAAAATTACTCATAGAAATATATAAAATAATCAACATCATCGTAAAACGAAGAAATATTTCATTCCAATCAGAAACTAAAATTTAGTTATTATATTATTATTAATATTTTAATATAGTATTAATATTTTTAATATTGTTCGTTACTATTTCAAAGCAGCATCAACATTCTGTCTTTTCATTCTTAGTTATTATTGCATACAAATTCCGTTTACAAACATTTATTTTAGATTTTTAACGATTAAAATAATCGTTAAATTTTTTTTTTTTTTTTGATCTAGTGGTCCAGTACCTCCGGCCCCCCTATAAATACTCCACTCTAGATAGGTATACATTTAATTATTATAATATTAATTATTTGGCCATAATAATACATATATTACGTACCAGTGAAACTTTTAAGGATGTTAAATAAAAAAAAAAAAAAAATCGTTTTTATGTCATAAATCATAATACTCGTAAACCGTAACTTAATCTATTGGTCAATCTGTCAGGATATTAGCAAACTCTGAAACTTAAGGTACGGCCGCCGTCCCATTGCTTACATGTATAATTCCTATAGATTGCGGTTTCCTATACGCACGACCGGCAAACGCATCAGTCCGAGAGCGGTGTAGCGCTACCGGTCGCCTAAGACCAACATGGCGAAATTATATTTTACGGCCTTTGGAGAAGAAAAACCCATACAAATTGTTCAAAAAAAAAATACATAAAATAAAATCAGTGCCATCTTCTCTGCAGCTGTTAGTGGTTCCTTCACACGGTTGCCAGGTTTTTTTTTTTTTTTTGTTAATTCTACCTCAATAAGTGATAATCAAAAGTCCGATCGATTTTTTTTAACACGTAAATATTCACGATATTTCATCTCATTTCCTAATAAATGTATATTTATTGAAATTTCGAAGGATCCTTAAATTTTCCGATTTATAAAATAAATGATCCACTTTTTAACATTTTCCATTTTGCATTTTTAATAATCTGTCTTCTTTCTCCTCCTCCTCCTCCTCCTCCTCCAGTAGGATTGAGATTTTATTACTACTGATTAAACTCATACTCGAAAATCAAGAAAAAAATAATCAAATACGTCTGCACTGCGCATGAATAATACGTATATTAGACTACGAGGTCATTGGAAGCGTCACGACAATCGGTCGCGGCTTGGAAACCGTACCTTTAGAGATAATTCACATCGACCGATTCGTTGAAATTCAGATTAGCGAATTTTTACACAATAAATTGTGATTGATTTCAGTATTAATAGCAAAATAAAATGTAAATTTAATATAATATAGGTACGTACATATTATATAAACGTGAATACAATATTTTAAAAATTACAATAAAATATTTCTTATTCGTACGGGTTTTTGATATGTATTTAAAAGTCTTCAATTAACTTTTATACTAACGCATTTTTTTTTTTTTTTGAATAACGTATTCATATTTCTAATTAAAATTGTAAGTTTTCTAAATGATATAAAATGAAAATGTATTTCAACGCCAAGCTAATGATATTGAGAAAAACTTACTTTTTAGTAAATTTTTGAATTTTTATTGAAACGACATTTCACTTTCAAGTATAATATACTTATATATTTGATATGTAAGGCAAACAAGTTGAATAATTTCCATTTTTCACCCTAAGCATATGATTTATAAATTATACACCTAGCTAACCAAGATATAAACTCGTTTTGTGGTCTCACGAATTTAAATACAATTTTTTTTTTTTTGACATATATTTCCATATTTCAATCATTTTCAACAGAAGTGTATATTTTCCCTTCTTTGAAATATTTTCAGAATATTTTATATATATAATTTTACGGGGAAGTCGTATATTTTATAGTATTTTTTTTATATTTCTCTATAGAGAATAATCAATATATATTTATTTAGAATGCTATTTCTTTTGCAAACATAATATTTGAGTTATTTATTCATTTTAATAATTAAGGCAAATTAAAATATCAAATTTGTTTTATTGTCACTTTTTAAATAACAAGAAGTGATTTTTTAAAAACCTGTTTAATTTTATAAATGTCGAATGTAAATATAAATGTATTTATTTATATTTAGATTACTCAAATGTACCCTATTTGTAAAGTCTGATTTTACATAATAATAACTTTCTATAATGTCTATACTTTAATAAATGTCTGTTCCTATAAGTTTGTGTATATAATAAAAATTAAAAATTTACTACCTATATTATAATATTTATAAAATGGTATAAAAAAAATTTCTCAAATACAATGGAAAGACTAAAATAATACGTAGATATAATTTGTTGAATATCAAATAGAATGGTATATTAATAAAAATTTTATTTTTTAAATTATTCATACATTTTATTTAATTTACATAAAATTAATTTCCCTTTCATTCAAAGTTATTATTGCAGCTACCTTTAACAGAAGTAGAGGTGTATCTTAAGGTTTAAATTAATATTCTCTTCGTATTTAAATATACGAAAAATTCAAAATATATTAAAAATAAATCCACATATATATAGTCAATTGATTGTATACACGTTGGATTAAAATATATAATATAGGCACATAATTACTATAGAGGATGTATACTAATTAATTTTAATAAAATCAATTATGTACCTAGCAATATTTATAGAAAATGAACTTTTTAAATAGGTATATTTTATTTGTTAATTAAAAAATATAAAATACTATTTGGTGTATGTTTAAATTTTCAAGTATATATATAGTCAATGTATATAAGAGGCTCAATGGTTTTATTTTTATATAATTATTTGAATGAAAAATGATACCGTATATACAGACATTATATCTATATATTAGTTTATCTGTATTACGATATCTATAATTTAGGACTTAAGATAGGACGAAGGCATATCTTATTATAATAATGGGAACACCAAATAATTGTAATTATTTTAAAGCGGACACCAATAATTTTCAGTTGTAAAAATATTTTCACTCAAAACAAACAAATTTAAAATAATTAACAAAATTAAAAATAATCATTTTGGATTTAAAATATGTATAATACTCTGCGTATTTTTTAAGTTTTTTAATATTTAAAATTCTATTTTTTTTTAATCAAAAATACACAGAGTAAACAATGTAAAAAAGTTTTTGTACCTTCGATAATTTAAAGAATTAATGAATATTGTATAAAACCTTGTTGAGAAATAATTGTCTGTGAAATATTGTTATTTAAATTTAAAAATTATTTTTTAGAACTCTATAATTTTTATTTGTTTTGCGTAACCATATTATTGATAAAATCACGGTGATTTCACAATACCGATAAAATGTGGTATTGACACGGGACCTTTACTTACATTTTTTTTATATTATATAGGTACTTTAAAAAAAATGTATTAAAACTTTTGAAAACTAATAGAAATTAGAATTTAATTTTCCTCAAAATAACCCCCGTTTGTTTTTCAAAAAGATTCTGGTACCTGTAATTATAAATTATACCGTTTCGGACTCACCGATTCATAGAGTATATAAATAGGTATCTATACTATAGTTCATAGTAATGAATGTAAAATCGTAGGACTTCCATACTATTTGCACAATTTGAATTTAATTTACATTCAGGCGAAATTTTATCACGGGTGGAAAGACGTTTAATTGGACTTTCGGACGTATGGATCGGACCACAATGATTGTATAAAAATTCGAGAACGAAAAGTCTGAACGACTTTTTATGCTCGGAGTAGTTGCCTACCATAAAGTAAGATTAAAGCGTCGTAGCATACCAACTTGATGTCAACACATCACTAAATACGATATCACCGATATATATATATATACGATAACAATCGTGTATTTTTATACTTATTTCATGTCTCAAAAGTGATTTCAAACAATAATTTGTCTTAGTAATTAGATAATATCATGGTAATATTTATTGAATATCAAGTTTATATTATTTTTTACCAAGGGGGAGGGCAAGTGCCTTATCTTTCCCCCCCCCCCAATGTGTGTATGTGTGATCAATCATCGTGTAAAATATGGTTGTAAAAATAAAAATAAAAGCATGTTTTTGAATAACTTCGATTTTTTAAATTTTTTTTTTATTAGTCTAACAATAAGGGGTACCTATATAGTATCACAAAAAGAATATACAAAATTATTTTACACTAATATTTGTGTAAGTATTACGTATATAATTATAACATACATGTACGACATATTTGCACACATAAAATATATTTATTCGAGAACACAATAGCTGTAGCTAGGTAGGTATGTATATTATATTTTTTATAATATTTGTTTTTTTTAGGAATTGAAAATTATATAATATGATAACAGTATATTTTCTTAGAAATTTATTATATGTGTTTAACATTTTTGCATAGGTACTATAATATAGCTATATCAAATTGTGTTCCGACAAGATGTGTTTGCAGAAATGCAATTCGTATACAATGGATTTTCATGCTTTTTAATATATTTTTATCCCTATCATTTTGTTTTTGTACAACTGTATGAGTTTTTTTTTTCTTCTAAAATTATTATTTTTATAGTACCAGATTATTACTGTTTTCCAATTTTTCATCTCAATATTCCACAATCCGCATTAATATAGCCATTATACATTTTCCTTCTTTTTATCTTAATTAAGCATTGTATTCAACTCTGTACATTATTATATAATACATTAAATACATTTATCATGTTTTGTTTTTAAATATCCATGATTATGAAATTGCAATTACGCATTTTTACATGATATAAAACTTATTGGGTTGGATAACAACTAACTTAACGCAAGTTATATATAATATATTCCAATATTTATAAGTATCTATATAATATTAATAAATCAATTGGAAGTAACTCATGGTTCGAACTATAGATTGTTTGAAGATATTTTTGAGATTACAATATATGGTAATACAATTTTATGCAAAATATTATTTATAACGTATATGAATATATTAAATTTTTATGGTAAACATTTATTTAAATTAAATCAATTCCCCGTATATTTCATAAATGGTGTATCGGTATGTATAATATGTATAATCTATATTCTATATGTATACCAACTAAGAATTAATAAAATAATATAATACCTAATTATAAAATCTTAATACTTGAATAAAACTATAAAGAATTAATTATTATTTTGTCCTTAAATATTTATAAAAATCACTAATGTTAGACACTAAACTATGGTTATTATTATTATTATTTAAATAAAAAATATGCAAACATTCAAACTTCTAATGATGTTCCAGTTTCGACTTTAAGTTTAACTCGTCCGTATAGTGGTATACTTGGTATAGTTTAGCATAATTTACCCGAATTAGATAATTGTTTGACTTTATCAGATTCGGATTGTAATTGTAAATGGATGATACTGTGAAGGACCAGAAAAGTCATTTTCAGAGTTTCTCCAGTGTAGTTGTCGGGGGAATCTCAAAGAAACTATACACGTTTGATCATTTTTGGCATTTCGGGTGAAATTCAAAATATAACTTCACTCGAAATTAATAATTATTTTGTATATGTTTCATTTGAATTTAAAATGATAATACATTAAACTGGCTATTTATTTGAGATGTTGATAAAAATAAAGATAACTTATAATGCGCTGCCGCCGTAAGTACTTCCTAATAAAATATGTTACATTATTAAGAACGAGTTAATAGTTTAATATTTTATCACATACTTATGTATATGGATACCAAATTAAGTATACGTAAAAAAAAATTTTTTTTCTAGTAATATTTACTATAAAAATTTTTATCGGGTGAATCGAAAGGCAAATCGATGTGGATCCAATAAATAACGTGTACTATCATTGTACGTTAAAAAAAAAAAACGTGTATATAAAGACATTTTTTTGATTCTTAGCGGAACAAAAATGCATTAGTTCTTTTTCAGTGTGAACCGTAAATTTCTCAATGTTATTAATGTGGTCGATTTTTTCCATACATGCGCGTATTTTAAATCAAAAATAATAAAATACAGACATTAAAACTTATTGATAATGTATAATATTTATCAATAGTGTTTTGAGATAAATGATAAAATTTTCAATGTAATGGTATTTTTTATTTTGAAAATCTAAAAATGTTTTTAGAAATTATCAAACATTCATTTAAAAGTCCTATAACCTATAAATATAATTAATTTCACAATAAAATTTACAAGTTTTAAACGCATTTAAAATCCTATAGTAGGTACATACAAAAATAAAAATAAAATAGAAATACATGGAAGAATCCCATTCAATTGGTGTAAAAATTGAATTTTATTATTTAATTAACGTATGTTTAACCTTCGGTTTAGTGAACAGCAATAATAATAAAATATAAAAATAGGTAGCCAAGTAGCAATCTAGCTATATAGCAGTCTATAGTATAGGTAAGTATCCACTACTACACAGGCATAGTTTTCTTATATTCTATTATTTAAAAACAATTTTCGCTATAAGATTTTCGTTTTGAGATTTTGAAGTTATATTTGGAATTTTCCTACATGATCTCAAAATTCTTTGTTTCATATTTTGATTATCTGTCTTCATATACTTATAGAAAATTTGATCAATAATAAGGTGTGCCAAAAATCAATTTTACAATGTGAACGCCATTCATCGTTTACCGTAAGTTTAAAATGACATGGCATCCACTCAAGTATAAAACCTAACAAAAATGGTAACCTACATTCAACGGCGAAGTGCCCTCCATAGTCCATACGTGCAAATGTAAAGTATATAATATTACCTCGTATGTTTACATCGATTGTTGTATTTTATAGCTCAACAACCTACAGTATGTACGTTTTCATCTTTATGTTTTTGCTTTCTCGTAGACGTTCAAAAATATAAAAAAATGTTTATTCAAATAAAATTTATCCTGAAGTAAATATCCAATCATAATTCAACTCAAACTCTTAATTAAATCGTAATATTCTAGGTTATCTAATTATATGCTTTTTAATAATTTCAAAACACAAGACCTATAATTTTTTCAGCCAAATGATTTTTCAGGTGCATCGAATCCAGTAAATTTGAAATTTGATCTGTATAGTTTCCACAAATGGAATCTTAGCGGATCTGTAACCAATATTGATTTCTACTAATTGGTTAAATTTAAACTTTGTACAACATATGCCTACCTGATGTTGAGTTTTTTTGTTTTTATAATCAAATACGATAAAAACGATACAAATATTTTGTAAAACATTAAAACATAGGTAATATATATACTCGTAATTTCTAGTTCTGCAGGTTTTGTTATATTAATTTTACTAAATATACCTATTCATTTTAAATCTGTACGATTAACGGACTTATAATCTTCTCTTGTTCCCTATAAATACACGTGAAATACACGTGTATATATATATTATTATTATTAATGTACTCACACATATAGTTATAGATTAACTGTGGGAAATGCGATTGAACAGAATTAGTTTATCGATGATTTTTATAACGTCCAAATAATAAAAGGCGGATTATGTCAAATGTCCTATATCTATATTTATATACGGCTAAATATAGCTGTTTGACGTATATTGAATAATATACACAATAACAGAAAATCTCGTTGACAATTTATCGCGTTTCTGTTACTAAAACGAAAATATTTATATTTTAAATTTTGAGTAGAGCAATAGGATATTTATTGTTTTTATAACGATGTCATTTTTTCTGTAAGCAACTACTCGACCGGAAGCAGTCGAGTAGGATTTTTGATATTAAAGATCTTTTTTGAAAAAAAAAAAAAAAAAAAAAAAAAACATTGGTTCTATTTATTGTTAGCAATTTTCCGATTTTTCTAGTATTGCCACAAACAGTAGGACATTTTGAGAGATTTGTAAACGTTAGAATATCAGATTGTACAGAATATCTCATAAATTTAAATTAATTACATTTTACCAGAAGGAAATTCAATGTTGCAGTTTTAATGATTTTATTATCGTGAAAAAAATAATAATCCAACGCCACAATAAATGACACTCTAAGGACCGTTCTTTCTCGACGGTTTGTTTAATAACACACATGAGAAATACCACCGGACACTCAAAATTAAATGGATTACATATGAACACAAATTGTAAATGCGCTTTTAACAAAAGAAAGTTAAATTAATTTTCAATTCAAATTTCAAATTTTTTCTAAATATACGTTTATTCTAAATATTGTATATACGCATATACACGATTAAAAATGTAAAATATTTGGAAACTGATTTGGTTCTGGAATCTGGATATGTCTTTGAAAATTAAATTTTCGATAAAATGGCCAATATAAGACTTGTTAAATTCTTAGTTTATTGATATGAGGCATCGAGGCACGTATAATATATCATTACAATGTAACATCATTAATCATTCATATAATAATTCATAGCGAGTGTTAACAATAATAGACATATATTTATCGTAACGTATTCGCGCCACGTAGATACATTAAAAATATAAATACAGAAACATGTTTTTAAGTAAGGAAATAAATAATAAATTGTCGAGACTAACGTCGGCAGAGTAATATTTTCGAGATAAAATATAATATACTTTCCCATTCATGTGTATAGTTTTACTTTTGGTGGTTTATTAATTAAAAATATCTAAATTAGGTTAAGAAAAAAGACGATAACGTTGTTAAATTAATTGGATTCTGAGTGGTGTAAGAGAACTCGTGATTTTACAATGATATTTCTTTTTCTGCGAACAACTTTTCGATCAAAGGATTAAATTCAAATGTTTCACGTTTTCCGGTAGCAGTTTTTTTTATCATTTTAAAATTCGAATTACAAAGAAATTAATGGATTGTCTATGAACATATTTTTCATTTTATTGTGATAACATTACCAGCTAGCTGTTGCCTTACACATAATATAACATACCTACTCTCATGTACAAAATCATATTATTTCGAATGAGGTACAAAATATATTATAAAATGTTTTAACATACCAACGAATAATGGAAACAAACTTATATGTTTGTAAAATCACATAACATGTTATTCTGAAGATAAATAAATATAATTATGTATTTAATATAACGAAAACCCTCGAAAAAGCAAGTATTTGACCGATTTTCGTATTAATGACTTTTTTTTCATGTCGCCTAGATTGTTTTAGAATATTGAATACTTTTATGATCGAAAAGATTCACATGGACATTATCAATTTGAAAACTTCACAAATGTGCGTAATAACATATATACGACATTATAATATACTGTCAGCTGTGTTGTGGTCAGTTGCGTATGCATGATTTTTAATGAGGGGGTTTAGTAACGCAAATAATAATATAGTCTTGAAAAATAAACTCCACTCGAACGTACTCTCTAATTAACTCTTGAAACCTATTTTACACAATGCCTACCTACTGATAATTATTAAATATTACTTAGTGCGCTCCTACTATGTAAAGTGCATAATATGTTTACACATTTATATTTAATAACGTTTACCTGTATACAATTTTAACATATTAATATTTACATCGAATAATAATCACTAATTTTTTTTCAACTATACACTTCACTCTTCAGTAAAACTAACAAGTTCATATAATCCTATTAGTTCTACATCTGAACCGCAGACACATTTTTTATGGACCCTTATGATGGCCGCGTAAGTGAATTTTTTTTATTCATTTTTTTATATTTATATATTATGCGCCGGTGGCGCATTAAATTGTCCTATAGAAAATTGCATTTATTACCTAAAAATTCTTAAAAACTCACTAAAAATATCAAAAAAACAAAAAAATTTACATTAAATCATCTTAATTTTGTATTAATGAATAAAGATAAATTTCGGCCTTGTCTAATTTGAAATCAGATTACCTGATGTGATATAGTTCAAAATAAAAATGATTTATATTACATAGTACTATGTTTATAGTTCAATGAACTCAATCAAACATAATACGAGAAATAGGTCAAAAATGTCTTTAAAAATTAAAAAATGCATTAAAAACGTCAAAAATGCTCACAAAAAAATTTTTGTAGGTACAACATGGAGTACTTGAAATACATTTGTAGCTTGGAAAGCATCGTGTAAGACATTCCAAAAAAAACATCTAAATGCTTCGAAATCCGAGCCCTGATTATCAACTATACTAGGGTGACTATACGTCACATACGTTACATAAATCTATATGGGATTGTCCCGTATTTGAGGATTGCATTTGGTTATCCACACATACTTTAAACGGGTTGCTTTTTGGCCCGCTTTTCAAAGTGACGTCCCGTTTTTATACCGTTTTTTCGTTATTTAAAAACAATTTTGGTAGAAAATTGTTGATTGACCTATTTTATTTAATTTTTTTGCTTATTTACCATTTTCAAACCGATTTATCAACTTTTGGTAGAAAAATATTGCAATGTTGTGGACCACAGAAAGTTTGATGGCTATCAAAATAGACCCTCATGGAAACTAGTTGGTGACCCCTGCTAAACACTATAGTATTTAGTGAATAATGAACACTCGAAATACGATAAAGTAACCAGTACATTATAATATAGGCAGACTTTGGTAGTATTTCAAATACAGTACTCAGAAAAATGTATTCAAATTACTTTTTTAAAAGTTTTTAATACATTATTTTGAATAATAGAAAAAAAAAAACAGATTTTAAGATTCTAATTATGTGTTTAAAATATTTTTTTTTTTGTATATTTCCACTAGACTCCAATGTAAAGTGTTCTCTCAAAATCTAAAAAATTAGGACCTCTCAAACACACATTGTTTATTGTTTAAGTTCAATTAAATAAAAATAATTACTATATATATTATAATTACTACATAATATTTTCATTATTAAAATTTAGTATATATATGAAAAAAAAGTATTTAAAAAATATTTGGAATATTTTTTGTTGAAGTATTCTAAATACTTTGAATAATAATTTAGAAATAGAGTTCAGAAGAAATAAATCGGTTAAATAGGTATCTAGAATTATTTCGATCGGAAACCAAAAAGAGAAATTAAGACACACTTTGATATGATATTTTGACAACTTTAAATTTACAAACACCGAACTTACACTGCTGTATTCATTTTAGTGAAATCTATCATAAAAATGTGTTACTCAATTTATGATCCAACCAACCGTTAAGAAGGTGTAGATCAAGCGCTAAATTTATTGATTTGGTATTTCGGAAAAATCACTTAGTCGAAAATAATTAACAACTTGACTTGTGCTTTTAATTTGTTTTTAAAATTATATTTAGAGCACACTGGGCATAATGATTAATTGCTATTGGCTGGATAATGATTGGATTTTGATTTTTGGAGATAAGTGTTTTTTTCTTTTTCGCATTTTAATTCCAATGCTATCTTAATTTTTTAAGAAAGTAAAAAAAAGTAATTAAGAGAGGAGTCTGATTCCCACATCTTTCCTTGTATACACCCCGAATTTCGGTATTATTATACAAATGTTGAGTTTAATTATTATATTACCAAAGAGAAAACGTTATTTGACTTTTCATATTAGGTAATTTTTCTGAGACCTGCTGAAACATATATTTTGAAAATCTGAAATACGGGTAACTCTGTTGGGCCGTTAGTGAAATGTTGAATTTAGCAACCTCTGTAGAATTGAAAATAGCGATAATATCTATGAATAGGCCGTTAGACGAAAGGGAGGAAATTGCGTTCATCCAGAACGTTCTTCGGACATAAGGTATCCGGATGTAATGGTTTCGTGTACTTACCATCAAATAAGTATTTTTGGGACCGACTTAGTTAGAAATATTAAATATGAAATATGTTGAATGTTCGCCACACGATCCGCGGTGACCTCATTTCGCAAACCACCGGCTTAGCCACCGGAAAGATATCGAAATCAGTTAGCCAAGCTTTTCATGAGACGGATCCAACGCAAAGTTTTCCGACCACTTTCCCGAGGCGATTTTCTTATTTTCTCAAAATCATACATTTTAATTTATGGTTGTAGTTACGTTTTTCCCTGTACAAAATGTGTACTCGTATAAATGGATTTGTAATGTATATACATTGTTTATTATTATTATGTTAAAAATGTTCATTTTCATTTTTTTTTATTAAATTCCAAAAAAAACACAATACTAATGCATTACTATGCACTAGGTAAACTATATTTTTCTGACAGTGTATTGCGTATTGTAAAATTCAGCCACGGGTAAACATTATAAACTATAAAGTAATGCCTATTTACATATTAAAAATTATATGTATATCAATAAATTTATCTTTAACTACAACGTTTCACCTTCCAATTTTAACCCTAAATTCCCAATGTCCATTACAATGGACATGATTCTAAATTTTTCAATAATTATTAACTAAACTTGATTAGACATTGTAATTATTATTTTAGAAGGCTATAGATTTAGAAAAAGTTGAAAAAAAAAAATATTGGTCTTGTACATTTAAATGGGGAACGAAAGGGTTAAATATATTACTATGAACATATGACACCTACAATCTACACGGTGCACAGCGTACTTACTATGTATGTATTATATAATAAATACGATTGTATCTAATAATAAGTGATAACGTATAAACATATAAATTTCCTTTCGAGTTCAATATTTTTAGTATATTATAAAAACATATACGAATATTACACAATGTTTGCACGTGGTTCGCCACCTGTTACGAGTGTTACAAATTCATACGGCGAAAACAAATATTCGAATGAATATAAACATGATCTATATTTTCAACGAGTGATATTTTTAACATTGTTTTCTTATATTTATAAACGTCAACCGTCATAAAAAAAAGTGTACGTATTATATTTATAATTTGATACTGAACGGGGTATACTATAATAGGAATTTTATCTCGAATCCACTCGAAATAATTAAAACCGTTTATTTTATTATTCGCAATAATAAGGAAATAGCTATAGTTGTTAATATGTTTCGCATTAAGCGTGTGGATTATTTAAAAACTTTGGAAGTCTTCCAAGGCGTTAGATAATCCAATTTTGCGCAGAGTTACAGGACGTAATTACTATACGCTGATATATTGTATTATAATTAATAGTGTGACGTCTAGTTGAATATTATTATAAAAAAAAAAAAAAAAAAAAAAAAACAATTATAGTTAAATAACAATTCCAAGCAAATTTCTAATGCGTTACATTTTAAAAATATTTCGAATTAAGCACGAAAGCGTACCTAATAAATACATATTTTAAATAATATCCATTTGAAATTTCGACTATTATATACAAACGTATTTTCATTTTTTTTTTTTTTTTTTTTTTATCGAATTGATCAACGTATCAAGCAATTTTTTGCGAATTTCGTACAAATAATATAACAACATAATGTCAATAATAACCGTTTTTCAAATATTAATACGCTTTTTATATGCAATATAAAATATTCAGAGCACTCGTATTATTTACAATGAATATATAATATCACTTAAACATAATAGGTGCCGAATTCAATATAAATATATATATATATATATTACATAGGTATACCATTTTAAGGTTATATCTTTGACGAATTCATAATATTATTTACGACGCGATCGTTAAATATAAATATTTAGAATAATAACACATTCCCGTGTAGTAGTGTAGTATATCCATTATTCATATATATACTTACAATTTTAAATGACCTATAAAAATCAATTTTGGACCACGAAAAATAGTATAGACCCAGTCCAAACTTAGATGACTTGTGCGGCCGACGACCTGAATACACGCGAATAGGATAGGGTGACCACTACGACCATACGTCCCGTTATCGAGACGAATTTTCAACGGAACGCTTTTTTGTCCCACTTTTGAACGGCACCTCCCATTTTCGTTCCATTTTTCGCTATTATCTCTACCGTAGTTTTACCATATTCCAAAAAAAAAAAAAAAAAAAAAAAAAATAAAAATAAAAATCGACAAATTAACGTTTACATTTTCGATTAATTGCCATTTTTCAAACCGATTTATAAAAATTTAGCAGAAAGGTCTGACAATCATTATATTTTATTGATGCCCGGCTCCGTGACCGAGCGTGACTGTGCGTCTCGTTAGCCACGCACACCGCGCGTGACTACAATTAATGATCTAAGACACAGGATAGAGTATAATAATATTAATATAACTCGGCACTTTGAATTTCTACTTGAAATGTCCATTTAATGTTTGATTAAGATAATATGTATTATACTTTGTACAAAGTAAAGCAAATCCTTTTTTTTTACAAGATCTATATATTGTCTATCAAAATACCGAATTCGTGAAAAGGGCAAAAATTATTTATAATTTTTCTTTTTGTTTTTTTTTTTTTTTTTTGTTTATAGTATCAACATATTATTTAAATTTTAAATATTGCATTTACTATGAGAATGTAAAAATCGTATTTGAATTTTTTATTATCGAATACATTTTTAAATTTAAATTTTAGGAAGAAAATCTCAGTGGTTATCTTCAAACCATATATAGTTCCTCTGAAATACAAAGTTAAATAATCTGCTAAAAATTTACGGTGGTAAATAATTATAGTTTTTTAAAAAATTAGTAATTTTGGACTCTTCAAACTAATTTTATAACTTACTATAGATAATAATATTTTATTACTATATATAATACCTATTATAATAAGAATCTATTATAATATATAGATATTATTATTTAAGCTTTTTTGTCCCAATTATTTCATCTTATTCTATTATATCTGATCCTAAATTATTAAGTGAAATTTGTGGACCTCAATTTACTTTAACAGGATCCATAATAGTCATTGACCGCGAAGTTTTTTAGGAGATAATATTGTTAATTAATTAATTAATTTAAAAAATATTCTGCCAGGGGCAAAAATTGGACTTCGCTTTCTGGACGATAATATCGCGTCTAATGATTTTCCAATAAATATGTTGACAAAAAAGTTAATCTACAAATTGATCCTACTTACTATTATCGAAATTGTTTAAGAACTCGAAACTCGTTTCGTTCGGTTTACGTCTGAGTTTAACGGGTTTTATACAACTTTATAACTACACATTAATATAAATTCAATTAAAATTATGAAAAATACCACGGAAATCCGATGATTTGAAATACATTAAAAATAAAAATTATTGTATAGGTAAGTATTGGGTATTTATTATTCAGCTCATAATAGGTAACTCCAGGGAGGTACTTTTTCGACACTTCTCGGGTCTTACATTTTTCGGTACATCCCGGCATCTACATATTATGAGCCGAAAAATAACAAATTGGTGAGATCTACTTACATTCGAATTTTTGGGTGAGACTGGCTATGGGAGAAGACAGTGGCATGGGTGTCCAAAGGATTGGACTCGGACTGATGTCAAAGTGTGTTATACACTCCGGTTTATAACATACTAAAAGTAAAATTTTTTGTTATTCTCCAGGAGGGGGGGGGCTATATTTCTCCCCTGTCTTTTTATTATACCATTATACAGCGGGACTTTACGCAGAAGGGAGTAGATAAAACCGCGAGAAGTTCTCATCCCATTAACTCGAGCAATCTAAAATTTGATTTTGGACTATCCAAATAAGTGACTTTTAGTATATACAACACTGCATTTTTTCACCGGTCAAAACCCGTTTTGGGTATTATCGAATGAGCTGCGGCGATTCAAAAAGTTTCCCCTCCTTTGCCGTGCCTGTATAATCGTATAGCGTTACTCGAGCATTTATGTGCCCACAATCACGACTACGTTTGTATCACCGGAGCGTAACTCAGGCGGTTCAAAAATTGTTAAGTAATCAATGGTCAGAGGTTCGAATTCAGTCGCTGGTATTAAGAAATGTTGCAAAATGTACAACAAAAAAAACACGTTCCGGGAAAGTATTCCAAAAATAGGATTGAAGAATACAATAAGAACGAAATGTCAGCTTGTAAGATTTTTTTTCAATTTACTGATTTGGGACCCATCTGCACCGATATGGACTGGTGGTCCGTGGTCCCTTTGGTCGTTGGATGTATATTCGGTGTATTATTATTGTTTTAAATTTAAAAGAAATGATAGATCGCTGCATTCGAAAAACGATTCTGAGAGAAGGTCTGTAAGTGTACTATATTATTTAAAATATTAAAATAATGGGTAATCATGAAAACTTTATTTGATATTTTGTTATGTCCCCGACACTTATAAAATATTTCCGTTTTTTTATGCTTAAGAACACTGAAACATGAAACAATCGAAAAATGTCCTCTTCAAAGTATCAACTAGAACTGCTTTCCTATAAAAAAATTTCAGTACTCCACAACTCTTACCTAGATACTGTTGATTTATAGTTTTGTTTATTTATACAAAAAATGTATATCTAAATTATTTTTGATTACTTTTGAAAAATATTCGATTAATAAATAATTATATCGTTATTACAATATAAAAATAAACGTTTTGTACGTAATTGAATACAAATCGAGTAAATCAAAAATATATAAATACTATGTTATTGAAAACAACTTTATACTACAAACTTAGTAATATAATATTATTTTATTCATTTTACATTTCTATTGTGACTACATATTCATACCTAGTCAATAATGAATTTTTACAATATCGTTACAAAAATGTATTACCTTTCAATTTATAAAATTATTATTATAGCTTAACATTTCCTTAAAAAGCTTAAAAATTAGTGATATACACTGTATATATACAGTATATCCCATCTTCAATGTACTACTAAATAATTTGATCGGATGATTTTGGATATATATTCCAATTAGTGGGAATGCTAATAGAAGGATACAGACATCTCGTTTTCGGGATATTTTTAAACTTTTAATCATAATTTGCACACATGCGTATAACACAACTAAAAAGCCACCCAATTCTTGATATCGGATTCAAATATGTCGATTTTTTAAAGTTATTTTGATGTATAAACCAGTTCCAATTTCAAAATTGTCTGGGTATTAGATTATTTTAATAATTTTGAGTTGAGATCCATATTTTATGAATTAAAATGATTTGAAATATTCAGCCAACTCGAATATAAGTCTATGGAATTTAAATCCAAGGTTATCCGACCGAGATATTTAGTGGTACATTCAATGCCCAGGCACAATGTATAGTGACAAATATTGAATTTAATATGCGTTACTTTAAAATATTCAAATAAACATAAAATGAAATAAAGATAAACATCTTAAGTATATTTTTATTACCTCAAAATTAAACGTTTCTTACCATTTGAGTATTGCCATTTTTTTTTTAAGCTTATTGGTCACATCTATATATCAAACATATAGTGTTCTTCTATGTAATAGACTTTTATGCTATGAATTATGAATATTCTATAGTGGTTTTCTGTTAATCTGGTGATCTGTAGATAATTACAAGTATATACAAGATATATTACAGATATAGAGAGATATTTGCTGGAAGTACCTAAACTAAACGTATTATAATTTGTCAGTCGAAACGTGTCTGGTCGTACGTGATGCGAATAATGATATTTTATAAATGGATTTTATATATGACGTGACGGTGATCATTAAGATATTGTAAATTTATATTATTCAAACGTCAATATATACTACCTGTAATACAGGGTAAAATGTATTCCACGCTAACTTAAGAATACGAGAGCGTATACATAGGATTCAATATGAAATATTTTTATACGATAAAGAACCTTTTCATTTTTAACTCCAATTCTCGCTTTCTAAATTAAACAAATGATTCGATTGAATGGGAAAATCATTCAGTTATTGTAAAATAAAATTGATTAATGCGTAAAACGTATTTTTATAATAACCAATAAAAAAAAAATAAATACTTTTCTCGTAAATACAAAATAAATTTTACAATTGTAAATTTAAAGGTTATTTTATCGGTACCTACACAAAATATGTATAATAACAGATAGGTTGATGTTTTAATCAATTGAAAACAAAAATCCAATTTATTTATTATAGATATTTTCTTTTTATGTTTTGTGTTTTAATTTATTGGCTAAATTATTATTACTCATAAGGTAATAACACTAAATCTTATTATTATTTTTAATTTAACTATTTCCATAAACAAATAGTTTATGAGTGGAAATCGTTTCGATAAGCATACTGTATTTCTAGAGTTTCTCATCATTTAACTTTATGTCGGACTTCGAAAGGTTTGTTTTGAAAACTAAAAGTAATCGAAATCGCGGTATTCAATTACAGAAGTTTGTCGATGGACTATATTCTGTTATATTTATATGTCATGGCTCATTTAGTATATACTATTAATGTGATGTTACGTGTATTATAAAATTATTTATTTTCACCCGAATGTTAATTTTCAGCGATTAGCGTTTTTTTTTTATAGATCTTAATGTAATTTACAAAATATTTTAATTTAATCGCCGTTAGAAAAATACAATCGGGTCGATTACCAATTCATCAGGATTAAATCAATAAGTAACGGTCAACTTTATTAATACAGTCTCCCAAGTAAACCTAAGTATCCAAAGTAATATGTACATTAATTGATTCCAAATGTTTGGTTTGTTGTAATTAAAAATAGATAGCACAATACATATTATATATTGTATTGTTACACATAAAATGTAGTTTTAATTATTTGAACACTGACTTTTTGTCTCAGTCTTGTTTATTCAAATTGTTTAATATTTAATTACAACTGGATTTCAACTCTCACCAAAGCAATATGTCCACATATAATTATGAAATTATCGTATGAATTAGTGAATTATAAACTCTATACACTCGATATATTCTATAATAACTCTAATGCATATAAGTAAGAAAAAAAAAAGAGTTTCACTTATATTTTGATAATATTTTATATTGACCAAATTAGTACATAATCATCAAAAAATTACTATTCATTTCTCTTTTTTTTTTTTTTTTTTAAGTGAATATATATAAAACAAACGTTAAATGGGGCTATTACAAAAATTATCATAATTTTCATTAACACAAAATATGTATTGAAAGTCACGCAATAAATATAGAATGACCTATTAATATCAAAAATAGTGCACATATGTGGTGACTAGGTACATGCCGATTATGGATACTTATGAATAATTATTTAATCTTTCAAAATACCTATTAAATAATTTAGGTTTTAAATAAATAAAATAATATATTCGTATTCACGTATTTTATTTTTTTATTATCAATATAGGTAATGTAGGTAAATATATATTATATAAATGATACATAGGTATAATATAGATTGGTGAATTAAGAATTTAGAAATTGTGAATGGGAGGCACACGAAAAATACAAATAAGTAGATTTAGTAAAAAAATCTACAATACCCGTGAACTTTTGTAAATTTACATTTATATTAATATTATATTATACCACACAATTATACTTTCAATAATATATCTATAATATTAATGTACCCATTGCTACCTCTTATATATATACAGTAGAACCTCTCAATTAACCGTATCTCAATTATCTGTGCTCGCGATTAACTGTGCTCACTCTTCCGAAAGTTTGTATGTACCAAAAGTAAAAGCGTAGACGCATAAGCAGTATATTGTACGTAGGTTAAGAATGATAAGACCGATTTGAGGCTAAAGAAAAAAAATACAGAAAAGTCGAGCAATGGAAGCCGTTTATGTCCTCCTGAACTTCTTCGAACAGGAACATTTTGACTTCCATGATGTCATTAATTTTAAAAAAAATTAGAAGTTAAGTGAGGAAAATCATTTCAAAACGCAAAAAACAAAGACTGATTACTTCATAGTTCAATCCCCGATGACTTTATAACTTGAAAATGTAGTCCATTTAAGTCTTTTAAGCTCCTAAAAAGGTGTTTTCGGGAAATAAATCGGATAGTTTTGAAACTTGGCAGAAAGTTTGATTGTGGGTTCTTGAATAACCAAAAAAAAAAGTCCACATCCCTCCGAGGTCAGGAAGTGTCCGCCATCTTGGATTTTATGTACGATTTTTCTATTTTTGAAAATTATCTTTGAAACTATTTATTTTATCATAAAATAATTTCTATACAAAAGTATAGTTGACAATATTTGCAATAAATTTAATTCTATTATTTATTTTTTTTTTTGTAGTTTTAACAGGTGAACGGAAAACCCCATCTGTTGGTTGTAATATTTGACGCAGCGCATTATAATAGCTGTCTATATGTAAGCTCCGTGTAAGCGTGACGGTGCGCCGCACTCGTAAATACAATAATTGTTTTGATTTTGCACGTATTAACATAAATCTGTTATTGTAGTTGGCCAAGACATCAATTTACTGCTTTTATTAATCGCTTTAGCACCGGTACAAAATCAAATTATATTTCTAAAACCAGGAAATGGAAGCAAAGAAAAAAAATATATTCAAAAGGTTGATGGCTTAAAAATGCAAATTTTATTTTTACAAGCTATAAGTGGATGTGGTACTGTTTCATGCTTTTATAATATCGGAATATTAAAACACTTCAAACTTCTAAACCAATATCCAGAACTTCAAGAAATAATAAACGTATTTTAAAGCCCAGACTCCACACCAGAGATCGTTTTTAAAGCCGGGGAAAGATATACATTAAAATTATATGGTGCACCACCACAAAATCAAATAAAAATTAATGAATATCGATACTTATACTTCGCCCGAAATACGTCTACAAAACAATTCAAATTGGCAGGCTTACCTCCATCAAAAGAGGCTTTAAAACAACATTTATATCGAACATATCATCAGGTCCAAACGTGGTATGGAAATGAAAATAATGCCAAAGATTGGGAATGGCAAACAACCAGCAATGGACTGCAACCAATATTTTCAAAAAATTAACTAGCTCCAAAATGCGTTTTAGAAAAAATTTCATGTGCGTGTTTAAGGAATTGTGGACCGGCATGCGGCTGGTCGAAAACAAGGGTTGAAGTGTTCTGTCGCTTGCAAAACGTGCTACGATCTTTCGTACTTTAATTGTCAAAAAATAATAATTGATGAAGACTAAAATGATATTTCAAACAATATTGAGGATAAAGATGAAATTTCATGTGGTCAAAGCGGTCTTTCTCATCCAAACGCAAAAAATAATTTTATAACCGGCCATATGTGAAATTTATTGTAATATTTCTAAATAATTTATTATTAATCATAATGAAAAAACAAAAAAAAAAATGTAAGAGTTAAAAATGTATGCTAAAAATGTTGTGTTAATTGTGTACTAAATAAATGTTTTATTTATTGATACAGGGCCGCAGCTACACATTTTTCCAGGGGTGGCAACCTCTAATTGTGCCGCCCCCCCTTCCATAACTTAACACCTGCAAATTGAAAATAATTTTTAGCCCTACTCCTAAATCAGCTTTTGAAA